>JAHWFP010144705.1:0-22069 GCA_023313725.1 Lithobius niger
GAGGTTATCTCGTGTAGTTTCCGTGATCTCGTTCCACCTTCTTTCTTGATGAAAGCCACTGCGGTTGTGTTGTCGGCCTGGACTTAAACAAGTTTCCCTCGGATCAGTTGCAGAAAGTGTTGGAGAGCATTGACGACAGCCTTGAATTCTAGGACGTTGATATGATTCTTGTCTTGCTCCGGCCATGTTCCTGAGGTTTCAAGGTGGTCGATGTTGGCTCCCCATTTCTCCAAGGATGCATTGGTCAGCAGCAGGAGTTCCAGTCGACGTTCGTGTAGCAGGACCGACTGGGAGAAGTTGTGGACGCCTGACCACCAAAGGAGTGTTTCCCATGGAAAATTCGAGCCGGTGAAGAAGCGGTGGTTTGGATGGAACTGTGTGGTTCCCCACATGTCGATCCGGAAGTGATGGAATGGTCTGGTCATCCACCTGCTGAAGGGGATTAAGTTCGCCATGGAGTCCATTTCCCCAATTAGGGTATTCAATTCTGTGAGGGAATGGCTTGACTGTTGACAGAATTGGCGTGTTTGATCTATGATGTCTTCCACTCTGTCTGGAGAGGGTTTGATGACTGTTGTCATGAGGTTGAAATCTACTCACAGAAAGATGAAGTCTTGTGCTGGTTGAAGTCTTGACTTCATGATGTTCACGCTGAAACCCAGTTGTTTGACGAGTTTGAGTGTGTAGTCCCTGTTGAACAGGAATTTTGAGGGGTCTTGATTGTTTAATAGCCAATCTTCTAGGTAGGCTCTTGCTTTCATCTGCTTCAGGTGAAGTGTTCCAGGATGGGTTTTAGGACTAGTGTGAAGAATCTCAGTGCTGAATTTAGTCCGAAGGGTAGACAACGGAATTGGAAGACTTTGCCTTGATAAAGGAACCGGAAAAGATTTTGAATTAATGCGTGAAGGAGAACATGAAGATACACATCTTATAAAACTCTGTTGATACAGCCCAGTCGTTGGGTTTCAGAGAAAATCGAATTGATTCCAATGTTTCTGTTGTGAAATGGTGGTTTTCCATGTAGCAGTTCAGTGGTTTTAGATTAAAAATGATCCTTTCTCCTCCCGATTTCTTGGATCTGAGAAAAATGGGGCTGTAGAAACCTGGTCCAAATGGGGGATGGAATTCTAGGATTCCATTCATCTCGAGCAATTTGTTTATGTCGGTTGTTAACTTTGGAGTTCAGTGAGATGGATGCTTCCATGGTGGAGACTGGGCTAAGGGTGGTTTTGAGATGAATGTCGGAAGGAAGCCTTATTGATGATTGAAAGGACTTGTTGATTGTTTGTCATTTTTACCCCATGCAGGAAGGTGGTATTGCAAGCGAGCGCCCACTGGGTTATGAAGCAGACTGGTGGCATCATTGGTCCCTTTTGGTGTAACTTTTCTTGCGTGGGAATGAGTGACTACTTCTTTTATCAGAAGGAATATCCTTGTCGTTGTGACCGCTTTTGGTGGGAAAGTTCCGGGAGGACTGGTCTGAACGAAATAACTGGTTGGAACGAAATCGCTGGCTGTGTTCGGCTCGACAAATGTCGGCATTGGAAGTATGTGGTTTATTCTTTGACCTCGATTCAGAGGGACGTTAGGCTGAGGAAAGTTTTGAGTAAGACTAGGAGAAGCTTTTTGAAGAGCTTGAATTCTTAGAATGCTTTGGTTTTCTGGATACATCAAGATGTGGTGCCAGATTGTGAAACTGGGGCTCAAGCCATGGAACAAAGTGTCCGTTTCGTTGAGAGGAAGATTTCTTAGCTTGTGCTATGTTGAATCGTTCAGATTTAAGGTTGTGGCAAGAGCGATGTCTCGCATGAGGAGGGTGTTGTTAAATAATGACGAGTGAACCAATTCAGTGCATGATAAGTGGTGAAGCATGTCTTTAATACTGTAGCGTTAATACTATATACATGTTGCACCTTACTGGCTTTTATTCATGCAAATCATTTTTCGGTGCTTTTATCCTTCAGTGTCTTTTGAAAAAGCTGTGGAATGAGATTGGAGAGTTCTTTAATTTCGGATGCAGAAGGGTCAGAGGAGAGTTTCTCACAAAGTGCATTGACGGCTGTATTAAGGACGTCAGCCTGGGATGCAGCATGTAAGCCTAGACGAATGCATTTGTTGGTTTCAAGGAGCACTAAAGTGGGGACTTCGAACTGTTTGGGGAGATGAAGGACGGTCCAAAAGCCCATTTTTATTTCAGCTGCAGGGAATTTCGATTCTGGATTGGTGTCGAAGCTCTTAGTTGCAGTTGCACATTCTCCTGTTGGTCTGAAAAAGAAATGTTCACGGCCTGGTCTTGGTGGAGGAAGATCCTTATCAAGTTCTAGTGGGTCTCCGCGCCCCAAGATCGCGCCACCGTTGCGTAGCAGGCAGGTGAGGAGAGTCGTGGATTGACATTCTTCTCAAGCAAGGTGGATCCGAAGCCCGTTGACAATCCACAGTTGATGACGGGACATCTGAAGACATGGAAGGTTTATAAAGAAAGCAATCAGGTATGATGTCTTCAGCGGTTTTCAAAAGTTCAGCGAGAGGGATGGTAGCATTATTGTCTACCGATGGGTCTATGAAACGAATGTGCTTGTCATTCGTGGAGGTAGGGAGCGGTGGTGCATTCACATTCGTGGCTTGAGTTGGCAGATCAACCGGTTGGATGGCATTTGCATTCGCATTCACATTCGCATTAGCTATCCACTGGTTCCGAAAAGATACAGAGTCGACATTCGAGCCGTCAGGATCCGGAAGGTCGAGAATCGGGTCAGCAGCGATCCACGGTGGATGGTGGGATGAAGACCGGGACTTCTTGGAGTGACGATGGCCGATGAAGAGTGCTTGTGGCTAAAAGAAGACGTGGTGGCAACCCACTCGTCAGTTCTCTTTGCTTTGACCTATGTTGTGACGGAGGGTGGCAGCATGGCAGCAGTGTGGTGGCCAAATTCCACGACAGCTTGATCCATCATCTGGTTGACTTCGGAATGTGTGATGGAGCAGCCTCCTCTGGACGAGTGGGATGATAAATCCAAGGGTTGCTTGGGTGAGAGTTCATCTTCCAGCGTTCGTTTCCGCTGTTGCTTGAGGTGAATGTACGCTTGGCGAGCTGCTTGGAAATCTGATTCAAAAGTGGATAGATGTACTGTAATGTTGGTTCTTCACACCCATTCTAGTGTGAAAGGAGAAAGCAGGGCCGTGGCCACTGACGCTGTTCCCAAGTTTAAAGAACAGATTATTTTAAATTATCCACTAAAATAGTTTTGTGGTCTCTTCAGAAAAGGGCTTAAGTCCACCCTGTCCAGACCCCACCAAAAGGCAAGAATGGACTCAGACTGGACCAGCTCAGAAGGTAGAGAATTCCATGGTGTGACAACCCTCACTGTAAAACAGGATGCGCAAACGTCCAGACGTGACCTTGGTTTCACCAATTTATAACAGTGACCCCTTGTACGTATTTCCTGTGAAAGTTCGAAGAAAGGTACATCAACTGGAAGAAAACCCCTTAAGATCTTAAATACAAGGATAAGGTCTGCTTTAAGATGACAAAGTTCCAAGGGGTCAAGTCCAAGACGTTTGAGACGAGGTGGATAAGTTAAAGTTTGAAAACCCGGGAAGGATGCTGTGAAACGGGGCTGGACAGACTCCACGTGATCTATGTCTCTCAATAGATACAGCGACCAAACCGGGCTGGCATACTCCAGGAGAGGTCGGACATACGCCTTAAAGGCACTTACCAGGATCCCAGCGTCACCCGATGTAAAGACACGTTTAATAACATGAAGTAGGCGGATAGCTGAGTTTACAATGTAATCGCAGTGTTTGGATTGTTTTAGGGTTGAGTCAAACAAAACACCCAGACCTTTTGCCTCAAAGACACTTGGCAGTACCACCCGATGTAAAGTATAGGGATGTCAAGAATTACGGTCATCAATGTGGAAAGTCAGACACTTTGTCAAAGAGATTGGTAGTTGCCATTCAGTTGACCAATCCAATACACCATTTATCTCACCCTGAAGAAGCTCAGTGCTGCCTTTATTTACAATAGGGGTGTAGCAAAGCTAGTCATCCGCAAACTTACTCTGCTCACATGAGTCATTTATGGGGGAGAGGTCGTTTAGATAGAAAATAAAAAGCAGCCGGCCCAGGACAGAGCCCTGTGGCACACCACTGACAATGGAAAGTGTGGTGGATAGATTCTAAACCACAACGAACGACTGGGTTCTACTTCAGAGGAAGGCCGCAATCCATCCTAAGGTTAGGCCCCCAAAGCCAACCTGTTGGAGTTTTACAAGTAGTCTTCAGTGCACAACAGAGTCAAAGGCCTTCCTGAAATCGAACAAGATCACGTCTGTTGGGATACCAATGTCCAGAGTCTCAGTCTAGCAGTCCACAGCTTTGAGGAGCTGAAGTGTGGTTGATCTGCCCAACATAAATCCAAACTGGTCATTCCTAATGAGGTTGTGTTTCTCAGTGAAGATGAGCATATGCTGTTTAATAATCTGTTCCATGATTCTACAAGGAACGACAGTCAGTGAAATCGGCCGGTAATTTTCGGGGTTTGCTGCATTACTCTTTTTAAAATTGGGGACAACCTTCGAAGTCAGCCAGGAAATTGGAAGGGTACCCGTAGAATAGGATAAATTAAAATTAATGCTAGAGGTCAACAAATGCACGACCTAGTTTCACGATAGATGTACGCAGAGAGACCATCGGGGACCACTGCATGGCTCGGTTTCAATGAGGTTAGATGTTCCAAAACAATCGAAGGGGTAAAAATCACGGGATCAAAGACAAAGGGTGGGACAACCAAATAAGTTTGGCGACATGGTAAGTTATTGTCAACGATATTATGTGAATTAAAACAGGAGTTGAAGAGAGTTGCCTTAGAAACGGGGCAAGTGACAAAAAGACCATCTTTCAATAAGGGAGGGATGGGTCGTACTGGCTTTGTTTTAGATTTATATTATCGGTAAAGGCTATTTGTTGTACCCTCCGAAAGAACTCTTTTTTCATTGAACATGTGGGGCTCCTTTAAAGCCAATGAATAGGCCTTACGGTACGTATTAAACCGTTGGAGGGTTTCAGATGTCCTTTTAGCTTTGTAATTTGTGCATGTTGCAAGCTCTTTCCTACCTAGTTTCAATATGGCAATAGGGGGTTTGGGTTTACTAGATAAGACTGAGAGTTGAGTACTAGAGGAGACAACGGCGTTTTTTAGAATGGCAGTAAAGTCAGACTAGGCCTTTTCAATAGAAGTGTTCAGTAGAAGTGGTAGGGGCATTCGCTTTCGCATTCGTGGTAGGATCTGGAGGGTTCAATGGGTGGAAGGTGGCATTCGCATTTGGATTCGTGGCAGGAATCGATGGTTGAAGCGCATGAGTGAGGTTAGGGCATCAGAGTTGACAGCGGGCACGGTCCACGGGCGGATAGGAATCTCCGTAACCTCGGCGGACGAGTTGGACATCTTTTTTCTTCAAGAGACGTGGCTGGAAGAACTTCAGGACAAATGTTGGTAAACAGACCTTCGTGAACATGTTCTGGAAGAAAAATGATGGCCAATGAATGCGAATGTGCTTTAAGAGAGGGGCTGCGCAGCACAATTGTGCAACCGGGTTATGACGCCGGCGGTTACTGTCACCGATAAACCTCCAGGGAAACAGCATCGTTCGAGGAACTAATCCTAAAATTAACAAGTTATAGTTTTTTCCAGCAACGAGAAAATATAGTATAAAATCACTGAAAACTCCTTCTTGTTTCCCATCCAACAATCCCTTCCCTTTCCCGGAGAACGTGTTACTCGAAAACAAATCTGCCGAGCAACGAAAATTGACAAAACAATAAATTAACCTGATCCCCTTTAAGCGAATTATTGTAAACAAAACAATTAAGAGAACATAGGCTACTGTCCAAACGAAATAACCATAGATATTTTTCAGCATGAAGGACACTCACAATGATTTATTTGTTTCCTCTTATTTGTATTTCGCTAGGATATACCTAGGATCTTTTACATGCCACAATCGTCAAAAGCATGAATGCACGTCTGGGGCCCTTCTCCTCTCCAATGCATGGGGGTGGGGAAGGTGAAGCCAGGACGGAGCGATGGAGTTATGTTCGGTTGTACAGACAATCGGCATAGCAGATTTTGAACGTAAGTCGCAACATCAATTTTGCGATTTTGTGATTAATTTTACGTAGCTTCGTTGACCTTTTTGCTTTAAAACCAATATTGTAAGTCCATTTGATTGTAAATACAAAATGTAAGTTGTCACACTGCCATCACGAAGTTTTAAAGTAAAATGTAAATACACCAACACATTCTTGTAGCCGAAAAGTATTTTAAAGAAAAGAGAGGTAGCATCTCAGTTGAGATTCCATTGGGCTGTAGCTAATGTCCTCGGCAATAGTACAAATCAACCGAAGCGGCGGCGTTTTCGGCGGCCATACCGTACAACCTAGTCACATATGCTATTTTCTCTCAAGGTCTAGCCGATACTGTAGTACAACCGTAGCTCAAAACCTCTGCGAAGAGTAGGGCCCAAACTCTCCAGAGCCGATGCTACGACGCCAGACTGTGACGTTTCTGAGTCAATAGAGCAGTGACATTTGCCGCCATATTGGCACCAGATGGGCACCAGTATGTGTTTTGGAGGGCATAACTACAAGGTGCACTACATAAAAATGGAGGGGAAAACAACGGAAGAGCGGATTTCTTAGGCTTAAAATAACGTTGTTTTCTCCAACAACAAAAATCGCGCGTTGTAGGTCTAAGAAATCACTCTTCACAGCATCGGCTTCAGTATGACGCCCTTCTGTTTCTCTCTGCAGTGCCCCTTGCAGCTAACCCATTAAGGCTCCAACATAGAGTTATATACAATAACACAAAATTACAAAATACTATGTCGTATCACTGCTCTATACACAGTTTAGGAATGAATGCATTTATAGAAATGATCAGGTCGCTGTTCAGCTTAGGAATGTACAGAGGCTATCCCACTGACATTTCCTTCATTTCAATTCTCTTCCAGGCATTAATGACGTGTCGTATTGTGGATGGAAAAACTGGTAGAAGAGAAAACCTTCAATTCAAGCCTTTCCCAACCTAACATTCAGAATGAGCTATCCCTTACTTCAAACGAGGCACATGGCTTGTTTGTTTCGTTGAAAGAAATGGCGTTGCGCATTGTTCTGCTAGATGCAAGTAGTGCAGATAGCCCTAGACGTTGCCGAATTCTGCAGACCTTCATTCTGCAGTGCCACTTTAATTCCAAGAATACTGAAGTTCAAACTGAAGCGGTTTTACAGCTCCGTACTTTCCTGACACCTGAGCACATTGATGTACAATTAGAGTATTAAAATGTTAAGTGGGACGTCACATTTTTAACCGACCCCCTAGTCCCATGTCACGTTTTGTCACTGAACTGACCCCCCCCCCCCCCTTTGGAGCGTGACAGACTTTGTGAATGGTCCCTTACGTTTTAGTGACTTCAAGTAGTTTTAATTATTTAGGCTGCAAGTAGGTGACATGCTTAAAATGAAGTGAAGCATTTGCGTGTTTTAGTGTAGGCACGTATGTCTCTTGTGAATACAAGCATGTATGAGTTTGAAGGTGATGATGCAAGCAACTTGGCTCCGCTTTCCTCGTTTTGCTTGAGTCAGTGTGCGACCCATCAGAATGCTTAGGCTGTTCACTAGTAATCTTTTTCAATTCAGTAACACCTTGCAACATAGGCTTAACGTGGAAAAAGTTAATTTATTTAAAAATCATTGAAACATCATCAGGAGGCTTAGAATATCCCAATCAGCTCATCTAAACAGTCTCATGTCTACTTGTTTTTTTTTATCATACCCAGGACCAGCAAGCAAGATGCGAAATTATTTGTGTATCCTTCTAACTACACGAAATCTGAAGCCCCTGAATTGCAGTCAGGTATGTGTTTGAATCCTTTATAATAACTAATAATTAGCCAGAAATCGATGTAGGCTAAATAATTTAAATGGAAATCAAAATAAGCCATTAGCGGAACTTTTAAATTTCATATTCATTTTAAGGACAATTTGAACTATCAGCCTATTAATGCATGCTTTAATAAGTAACGATAATCAACTAGTGTTTGTAGTGCTAGAAGCCGCTTGCATGCGTGTACACTATTTATGGTAACCTTTGTGCACAATCTTGAGCTATCTCTAGGAGCAGCTTGGCGATTTCAAAGCTAATTTTTAACCAAGTTCATCCCGGAAGTTGCCTCACTGCATTAGACGTATTCAATCCATTGCCGTCCAACCATGATTATAACATGTTATAGGCCCAGAACGATGCCCAAGTAAAGCTGGACTCTTCAGGACGAAGGTGAAACTACAATCCACTAACGTCCGACCATGATTTTAACAGGTTATGGGCCCAGAACGATGCCCAAGTAAAGCTGGACTCTTCAGGAGGAAGGTGAAACTACAATCCACTAACGTCCTACCATGATTTTAACAGGTTATGGGCCCAGAACGATGCCCAAGTAAAACTGGACTGTTTACGACAAAGGTGAAACAAAAATTTTAGGGACGTTTGAAGAAATCTAGCAGCTAAAGCATCAGTCCCGGTGACTGTATTTCAGTCAAAAAGAAAATGCGGCCAAGATGGCAGATAACACTAAGATGCAAATCGTGTGGCTGAATGATCATAATTACAGACATGGAAGCACCGATGGAAACTTTTACTCATAAATTAGAGTTTATGGGAAGTGGTTGATGGACCTGCAACTCAGAATCTGTAGACATCATGGCAGATAAAGGACGGTAAGACCAGGGCAACCATTAAACTCTTAGTCGAAAATGTGATCTCAGCATGATTATGAATATTAACGAACTCAAAATTGCCAACAAATCGTGCGAAGAGAGGGCTGGATGTTAGCATTTGGTTTTGGGTTGTGCATGGATTTCCCTCTTAAATAAATTCATGGAAAGGCTAATAAAGTGTGATTGTATAAGCAGCCATTTTTGCAAAATGCGTGAAGGGAGAAACACTGAAAAGCACATTCAACTTATTTTAGAGACCATTGACAGGCTGGTACATGTTGTGGAAGAAGTGGTTAACCTTCTCATTCTAGTGGCGTTTCAAGGAAGCCAATCCTACGAAACACTAGTCGCTGCTTTAGATGGAATTAATCTTAGAAATGTTGAAAGGTGAAATCACAGGTGATGAAAAATGAAGGGAATCAAACCGATCAAGCACAAATGATAACGAACAGGGATTACATCATGAGATAACCCATACATCTGAAAACCACCAAATAAACCTAAATTCAAAAGAACGAAGAGTGCTTCAATTGTAGAAAAAGATGACATTTTAAGTATGAATGTCACTCATTACGGAAGCCTAGTGAAGAAAAATCGCTAGCAAACAAAGCAGAGTGTGCCAATACCCAGGGACCAGATGTATGTTTTAATGTAAGAGACAACTAAACTTCTAGAACAGCCTGGTATACTGACTTGGGAAGTATGAGCCGCATGTATCACATTAGGAATTTCATTAAAAAATTAACTGAAGGGAACTGTGATATTGTATGATAAAAGAACACTAAAAAGCACTACGCATTCAACGGGACAAACAGTACCTTTATTTCGAAGCAAAACTTAAAAATTGGCTTCATTTTTCAAAGATAAAAAAAAATAAAAAACACAGAAGGCTAAAACACCAACTCTTCACTCAGCCTGCCATCTTGGTATTGTATGTCTAGGTAATGGCTCTGAAACCCAAACTTAAGGTTAAGGCACGATCATGCAAACAGAGTAAACACAACCATGGAAGATTTTTCATACATGCCCGAATTGGAAAAGAACCTGATCTAAGGGCTTCAACTTGCATTTTGTCAAGAAAGGCTACAAAATGACGTCAGATAGAATGGTCATTATTACTGTAATACCCGCAGGAAGAATATGTGAAATCTACGATGCACAATCAGTGTTCTGATAGCAACTTGCAAATACAAGAAAAACCATCAACATTTATGGAATGGAATATTTAGACTGAAGAATCCCGCAGCATGAAAACAATCATGCATGAAAAGAAAAAATGGCGAGGCAACCATTTCCTTCAAATGCAAGCTCAAAATCATGACGGGTGATGGCTCTGATTCACACAAACTCAACTGAACCTATGCAATCTCCCACACCAAGCGAAACAAATACGAGATGACTGTGATAGCCTATTATAATATATATAACAGGTCAAGGATAAATCAAACTATTCACAAAGATTCAAAGAATATTGTCAAATGACTCAAATCAAGTTCGGGACAAACCAAAAGTCGTAAGGAGTGACCAAGGTGCCAATACTGGAGCAAGAACTTCAAGCACTATATGAAGCAACAAGACATCTAAGGCGATTACACAGCCCTGTACATGCCAGAACAAAATGGAGTCAACGAATGCAAAAACAAGCCATCGATCGAAATGTCTAGGTTTATGCTAATCGATGCCAAGCTATACAGCAAACACTGGGGAGAATCTATCCACACACTGAACTTCTTGCAGAATAGGCTATCCACCTGCACAGCAGACAAGGTTAATTTTGTCCTATGACTTTATAAGACAACAGAAGTAGGACCTCCTAAAATTTTTTGGATTTATGGCCTACACTCATGTACCGGATGTGCAAAGAGGAAAGCATGACAACAAAGCAAGAAAACTGACTTTCATTGACTACGCTAAGGAGCGCAAGTCTACCGGCTCATTGATGTCAGCAAGAACGAAGTCGCCTAAAGCGGAGATGTGAGGTTAATATTGAAACATTGGATTCCGAGATTGGGGAATGCGAGCTCAATAATTTCACTTCGAGTCGATTCGAGTTGAGTACCTGGCCAATGATTTGAGCCTCAAGTCGAGCTCGAATTTTTCCCAAAACCTTTATTTCAAGCTCATGTTAACTGCCAAGTTACAATATAAAATTGTAGAATTGCCTAACTACATTCATTACCTCTTAAGTTTACATGCAGAATAGTAAATAATTTTTCAAAACTTTTAATTTAAGATCAATGTTAACTGCCAAGTTGTAGGCTACTCTTTACAATCGTTAAGCCTTAGTGTCATGTTCATGCAAAAAGAGTGAGTTCACTACCATGATCTGTCAAGAGTTTGGCCCATCTTTTTTGTTATAGCGTTCCCGATGGATGAATTTAATCTTTCACTCTGCACTTGAGTAGCTGAAACAGTTAGAAACACACGAGCAAGTCATGATAAGAATGGAAAGGCATGTGCTTTGTTCTTACACCGCTTCAGGGGACACTTGTTTCGATCAAGATGAGTTTCTTTTTTTGTTCATAGCAATTTCATCTGTCAATTTTGTTAGCACCGTGACTTCAGTAGTCTGCTCTTCGTTTTCTTTTTCCTTATCCTTTTCGTCAAACCCAGCCCATAAAGAGGGTATCTTTATGTACGAAGAAATCGCTTCACTACAGAAAATCGAACTACCATAATGGGTATAACCCGTCGGTTTAAAGTCGATTTGCAAAATAAAAATGGAGAAGCACAGAAAGATTACCAAATACTAACCAATGCTTCTGGCATGGTCAAGGACAAGATTACACAGATGTGTATGCACCCATTACCACACATACATCAATAAGAACCTTTCTAGCCAAGGCAGGCAAGGATAATATGAAAGTGTAGCACTATAATGCAACCTCAGCATTTCTAAGAGAAGAACTTGAAGAAGACATATACATGCATCAGCCAGGATATGTAAACAAGGGACATGAACCCTAGGTTTTTATGTTGAAACGTACAATCTTTGGACCTAAACAATCAGTAAAGGCATTGTAGAAGAGGATGGATACAAGTTAGCCTTAAGCAAAGTACAAGTGATCCACGTTTGTTCACCAGAAACCACTACGGCGTGTGGATCATGATCATATTGCATGTCGATGACACTGCAATTGGAGTGTGGATGAAGCTTTAATCGAACACATTGAGACACAAAATCGGTCAGGAGATTGACCAACGAGGTTACACATTGAGGTGAAACATTGTTAAAACTTACATCACGCAGATTACCAAAGAAATCAACATAGTTAGAGAATGCATGTTGGCAGAAATTATGACAATAGTGACAATTTGATGGATACACCTGAATAGTAAATATACATTATCCCAAACCTAAACTTCTTAACGATTCTCGCCAAGCTTTTCCGCCATGTGAAGTCGTGATATCAAATACCAAGCTCTTTCACTAAGCTAACCCCACCGAGTAATAGTTCGAAGGTTAAATGAAACATATGAAAATTGCTTACTGCACAATTTTCACTTATTTCATTTAACGTTTGAAGTCTTAGTCGGTGGGATTAGCTTGGCGAAAGAGCTTGGTGTTTGATATCACGACTTCACACAGCCGAAAAGCTTGGCGGAAATCCTTAACAAGTTTTGTTTTGGGGTAGATATCAGGTATTTTTGGTCCAAATTGACGAAATCAATTTTTTTAATTCGCAATTATGAGATGGAAACACCAATCCAGTTTTCTGGTCCATTTCTTTTTTCTTTTTGTTGGCTTTCGTTAGATTTTTAGGAAGCAGTTACCTTTTTTCAAATGATTAGTATTTCTTATTAGTACTGAAGTTTCTCCTTTCAAGCGCACAGATTTACTTAATGATCAGTTTGGCATTGTTGCATAATAACAATGTTTACAATGTAGAACAATCAATTTGGTCGTTTGGAGCTCCCAAACCCCTGAACCACTTGACCAATTAGAATGGTCCACATGAAAAGGGCACATCTCCACAGCAATACCTGTAAAATGAGCCAAGAACCAGCTTTATTCACCGCATGGAAGAATTTATTTTCATGATACAAAAAAAGCGTTACCAGTAGCCAGTAATTAAGCAAATATCAACGTTATTCACGTCGTTTTTTCAACAAGAAAATGTTAGCTGGGTCACTAACAGTGACTTTTATGTTGTCAGGCGACCAAAGTCTCCCGATCAAACAAGTTTCAGCCTTTTTTGTCGCATTGTTATTTATCCTCAGATGGCTGAAAACAGCCAAACTGCCTTTGCTGTAAAGACACAACGTGTCTAGTGGTCGCCATGCTCATATTTATATTTTATCTGGATGTTATCGTTTTATCTTGGCGGGCTACACACTAGCATGTGTCTTGATGAGAACGGTCTGGTTTCGGAAATCCAAACTGTTTGTAAGTGCTATTTTTTAGGTGTAAAATTCTTGTCTGTATCAAAAGAGTTTTTAATGATTGAGTTTACGCATTAGAATGCATCACACTGTCAGTGACCAACAAAATTTTACCACATTTGAATTCCTCCAAAAACCCCCAACTGACAAAAAAAAATGTTATTATTTGCCCACCAAAATGAAACTTGATTCGTGATCCAATAATCATAAAATGCAAATTTTATGTTTTGAAGTCATTACTCTCTCAACACTATCATTAATATACTATAACTGTGTTTTTCAGGAGAAGGGCCTTTTGTCTTTAAGGTTCTAATGGAAATCTGGGCAATAAATGAGATATCGCTCCGAAGACAGGTAATTATAATTCAGCAGACGTCTTGCAATGTACTGAAGGCAGAGTATTTTTAGAATACCAATGGACTCTTTCAAATGGTCTGGAAAAGAATATACTAAGGATAATCAGTTTTAATGCCATCACTTCATCTTGCTTTCAATAGCTGTGTTAAAGCCTTAATGTCAAATCTTGTGTATACTTTTTTTTCTTGCTACATATCATTATTATTTCTGTTAGATTCCAAGCTACGAAAGGGGGCAATACCAGTAAAAATGTGTACCAGATTTCAGAGGTTCGGGAATGTGCTACTAAGCCCACAAAAAAATCACATTAAATAAGCATTAATCCTGTCATTAATACGACAATTTTACGGTTATATTCAGTCAACTAGTAGTAATTAGCAAAGCTGGTAGTCTAGAAACACCTCACACAGACTTACTGTAATACATAAGCCTTTGTGGTCGAGTAGCCTACTTATAACTAGAACATAACACCACGAGTAGCAGGAAGAAAGAGACATTTACTGGCAGTTCAACATTGGTTTATATTTAGGCGCAACTAGTCAGCTGCTCAACAAAATTGGGGAACAACAAGTTTAAAGATGACAGCAATAAGGTCAACAAATCACCCAAACTATTATTATGTATTAACTTGAACCAGAATCAGCTGCTCAGCAGCTGTTTATAATAAATACAGAGAATGCCAATAATGCAAAGAATGTCGATCGCAGTACTCGACTGCAGTCGACGAATGGCAAAAGCGGAATGAGTTTGAGGCACTTAAAAGAGGGAAACTTGGCTGCCCTTTTTCGCTTATATCGTTTGAAAACTCGTACTACACGCTCTCTACCACCTTTCCTTTCCGAAGGTGCCTTTGTTACTAATGACTTGGACAAAGCGGAGCTATTAAACGATATATTTGTTGCTAATTCGGTTATCGATAACCAAGTCACACCTCCCCTGTTTAACATTGAAATTCCTAACTCCATGGTACTCAACAATGTCTCTTTTACCAGATCACGAGTAATCGACACACTTCACAATATGAGGCCTAGCCATGCTGTGGGTCCCGATGGTTTCTCCTCCTACTTTTTCAAACAGATTGCCAACGAAATATGCGATGCTCTACTCTTTTTGTTTAAATTATCTTTCTCCACGGGTAACATACCCACGTTATGGAAGACAGCAAAAGTCATACCGATCTTTAAAAAGGGCAATAATTCCAACCCGCGAAATTACCGGCCTATTGCTCTAACAGTGCCGTGCAAAGTCATGGAGTTTATCATTAGGACTGACCTACTTCGGTATCTAACTGATCATGGGCTTCTTAATCAAGACCAGTTTGCTTTCTTCCTGGCCGCTCAACGACGGTGCAACTTCTGGTGGCACTTGACCACTGGACTGATGCGCTTGACCTCGGTATACCAACAGATGTTGCTTGTTTTGACTTCCAGAAAGCGTTCGAGTCTGTTGTACACAGTAAATTACTACACAAACTTAAGATGCTCCATATCGGAGGTAATCTCCTCCAGTGGCTGGGTAGTTTTTTGATTGGTCGATCCCAGTGTGTGCAAGTGGGTACTGCCATTCCCACCTCATGCGACCTTATCAGTGGAGTTCCACAGGGATCGCTGCCGGGGCCACTCTTATTTGCTCTTTATCTGAATGATCTTTTTGCGGGGCCACAGTTTGGTCATATTTCACATTTTAAATTTGCAGATGACTTGAAAGCAAGCACCCCGATCATTTCTTTCTCTGATGGCTACCAGCTTTCAACTAGTATCAATACTGTGTCACAGTGGTCATTGGACTGGCAGCTACCATTATCTGCCACAAAATGCAGTATGTTCCACATTGGTATTACAAACCCCAGCCTTATTTACACTCTGTCGGACACATCCCTCGATGGAGTTTTTTTTTATACGTGACCTGGGGGTGTGGTTCTCCAACGACTTGAAGTCCACTACCCACTGTCACCTGATTTCAGCCTCGGCCTACCGTAGGTTGGCAATCGTCCGACGTTGCTTTACATCTGCTAGTATTGTGACCAAAATTTGGGCCTACAAGGTGTTTGTGCGACCAATCCTCGAATACGCGAGTCCGGTTTGGTCACCCTACCTTTTGCAGGATATTGACCAACTTGAAACCATCCAACGCTCATTTACTCGTGGTCTTACTGGGTACCGCAATCATTCTCCCAACACACGGTTATCTATGGCATGCCTTGATCCCCTTGAACTCCGGAGACTGAAGGCTGACCTTGTATACTGCATGGGTTACAAATTCTGCATGGGTTGCTCTCTCTCGATGTTCCGTTCTTCACCCTGGCCTGTACCAGTAAAACTCGCGGCCATTCCCTTAAATTGAGCATGCCCATTCCACGGACGGACTGCATAAAGTTTTTCTTTGCGTCTCGGGTAATAAGACCTTGGAATTCTCTTCCAGAAGCTTTGTCATTTCGCCCTCAGATAGTGAATTTAAGCGTCGCTTGGATGAACATCCACTTGATAAGTTTTAAAAGAAATTTCCAAACTTAAACATTTCCCCTTTTCCCCCTGTTTCTTTCTGCAGGATCGGTGTCAGTGGCCCCAGCCCTTCCGTTCTCCTGAACATTATAGGTCAAATTTTTATTTATTTATATTATTTAATAGTTTGGGTGATTTGATGACCTTAAACTTTTAACTTTAAACTTTAAACTTTAAACTTGTTGTTTTTCCAATTTTGTTTTACATTGCTGGCCTTTTTGCTTCCCAGCATTAATGGATGAATATGAAAACATAAGACATAGACATATATTAATTTTCATATTCTAATTTTCTTTTTAAATACCATCAATCAGGTATACATAAAACGAAGGACATACCATGTTTACTGCCTCGGTACAGATGTGTCTTAAACGGGAACACGTTCAACAAAAGACGTGACGTGTTATCCACCTCGGACGCAGTTTAAAATTATGCCCTATACACGGGCACATGATCAACTGGGGACAAAACATTAGAATCCACTTACCCCTATCGCACATGTTACTGTTAAGTTATGTTTGCTTTAATTGGGGCAGTTTCACAAAAAAAGTAATGTCAGTTGGTTTACTGTAAATAAAAAAAATTCAACAAGATTGAATATTCAGTTAATTAGTAAAACAGGTCAGGTTTTACTGGTTTTACTTGCAGTTTCTTGGGCCGGCCTTCAGAAATCTGAGCTGGACTAAAGCAGTGGGGCTGGTGTTATGCTTGCACTTTTTTCGTTGATTAGCAACACCTAAAGCTCGTGCAGTAGTATCCAGTTGAGGAATTGTTTCTGATTCATCAATTTGTTGCATGGAGGTGCTAGTGCTTGAGCTAGTTGACAGCATTGGCAACGGACTTCCCGTCGCCGGCCTTATTTGGGTATCGTTGCTAGGTGTCAACTTCTGATTGGGTGGTCGATATTGCTTGCCAGGTACAGCACAGGAATCAGTTGGAACGTGATTGGCTAGCACAGGGAAAAAAACCATCCGATTTTCGTTAAGTGCTTTTGATTGGTTGTTTGCTATCAAGCGATTTGTCAACTTCATGAGTCCTGAGTTGCTTGGAATGATGCCCCATAATCATTCCTTTCTTGGTTCACACTTCAAATTGCGAATACCCAAGTTCCTTAGCAATCTTTCCTGGGACCCACTTTCGCCCTTCAGTACCAGAGTAATTTCGTGCCCAGACCAAGAAGTTCTCATTTAACTGAACGTAGCCTTATGCAACGTTTGTTTAATTTGGCCAAACTGTTTTTCGTGTACTATTTTCACTGGTGATGGGAAAAGTAAATCTAATTTAGATTTAATTTCTCGGCCCAAGAAAAGTTTACTTGGTGTTTGCTGCATTGTAGAGTTATGGATGATTCTAGCAGAAAATAAATAATTATTTACTCCTTGTCTTATTGAACTACTCTGTGCTTGCTCAGCTTTATAGACTTTCTTAAAGTTTCGGACAAACATTTCGGCTTGCCCATTGCTGAACGGGGCATACGGAGGACCCTACGGGCGAATAGTGACAAATGCCATTAGCCTTCAAAAAATGCTTAAATTCGTAGGTCGTTCACTGAGGTCCCTTATCCATAACTAAACTAGAAATTAAACCAAATTCTGATATGAAATCTTTAAAAATCTCTTTAACGTTTTTGAAAGTTTTGGTCTTTATTATTTTCACAAAAGGAAATTTCGAGTGGGTGTCAACAATAATTATTAGGAACATATGTCCGTCCAGTGACCCACAGAAATCTGCGTGTATACATTCATTCGGCTTTGGGGATATTCCCAGTTATGTTTGGGCCCAGCTGGTTTTTTGTCTTTATTTTGCTGACACGCATCACGCATTTTCTCCCTTTTTTCCAGTTGGTCGTCTATATCAGGCCACCAACATTTGGATCTAGCCAACCTTTGATCTTCACAATCTCACAGTGTCCACTGTGCAAACCTTTAAGGACTTGCCTATGAAACTGAGCTGGCACAATTACGCGTGCCCCCCGAAATAATACATCACAATCGATAGAAATTTCATTGCGACATATAAAATATGATTTAATCTCTGGATCGCTGACACTTTCAGGCCATCCACGCTTAGCATACTTCAATATCTTAGTGGTATTTTTTGCTAACGTATCCCCCAGGATAGCCAAAATACGATATTGCTCTGTCTCGTGTTTGAACTTTTTAGTACGGGGTAAGGGTAGGCGACTTAGAGCATCTGCTGTAGGATTAGCCTTCCCCGCAATATGCTGAAATGTACAATCGTATGCATTCAGCATGAGCGCCAACATTGCCTACGAGTCGCAGCCATCTGCAGAATACATTTATTCTCGCCAAAAATCCATAGCAGCGCTTTTGGTCAGACCGGAGAATAAAATGCTGAGTATATAGATACTTGTGAAATCTTTACTCCCTAGTAGACACTTGTCGATACTCTCTGTTGAAATGAGAGTAGCCTTGCTCCGCCGGAGTTAGATTCCTGGAAGCAAAATGTATGGGGCAATCAGTACCATCTGGCATCACATGCATCAAACAACAGTCTACCCCGTACGCTGATGCGTTACAATTCAGATTAAGCTTAGGGTTATAGTGAACCAAAACCTTAGATCACACAAATAACGTTTTAACAGATTCAACCAATGTTGAGCATTCTTCCCCCATACCCATTTGACTTTGAGGCTTAACAGCCTAGTAATGGGGGGGGGGGGGAGATGAGGCTTAATGGCGCGTCGACAGCTTGGTCATTAGCGCCAACCTCAGTCACAGTGCAGTGGGCCGGGTTGCCACTGCACCACACATTACAGAGATATTATTCAAACCCCTAATCTAAATCTTGTCATACATCTGTACCTCCTGCAAAAATAGGTGCCAAAACTTGTGCCAGGTTTGATAGGTACTTTGAGTACTGGTTTATAAACCCTAAAAAAATTTGTGAAAAACTCAGAAATATTAGCGGAGTGCAGCACTTACAAAATAGCATTGATCACCTCTAGTAATGTGTGCATTCCATCCTTATCTATGATATGGCCTAATTATTTAAGTTTAGGCTGCGATAGTTTGCATTCGTCAATCCCAAGCATCCAGAGTTTTGTAAAGCTACAAGTAGCTCGTGCAAAGACTCGTCATGTTCATAACCTTTTCCCCTGACTAATATATCGTCGTAAAACGATTGTCACCTGAAAGTTTTTGCCATATGGCCGGTCATTAATTGTTGGAATATTCTGAGACTACTGGCCAAACCGAGGGGGACCCTTATCCACTTGAAAAGATCAAGTGGCGTGTTGGTAGTCAACAGGTCTTGCAAATCTTTGTCTGACTCGATTTGTAGGAAAGCGTCCTTGAGATCGATCAGGCTAAACGTGTCACAGCCTGCCAAATCGCTGAATAATTCGGCAGCTGTTGGCACAGGGTAATGATCGATTTCAAGTTGTGGATTTACCGTAGTGCTATACTCTCCAATCACACGTACTGGGCCATTTGGTTTATGAACAACCACGATCGGAGCGGCCCAGGCACTTGTTGTGACTGGTTCCGATATTCCCAGTGATATGAGCCGCTTTATTTCTTCATTAATATGCTCTTTTAAAACCAATGGTACGGGCCTTACTTTTCTGTAAATAGGCTTAGCATCAGCCTTTAACTGGACTTTAGCTTTATATCCACTGAACTTACCCAACCCAGGTTGAAAAAGTTCAGGATATTTTAATTCAATTTCTTTTGAGTTCAATTTTGTTTTTACGACTGTCTCAGTTGTACAAGTTTGAAATAATGCTGAATTTATAGATCCAATCTTTGCCAAGCACTGCTGGTCTTTCATTGCCCGATACTATTATGTCAACATTTCGAGTTAAATCTCCAATTTGAACTTTGACATTAATAATAACAAGCACTCTGTTAGATGCACCATCAAACTGCTTCGTGGCAAACCACACTGCTATAGTTTACAATTTGAAAAATATTGCTCGTACCATGAAACGAGAATAATGGTTTAGCCACAACCATTGTCTAATTGTAATGATAATTTATTGCCATTAATAATGCAATGAATCCGTCATTTGTCTGCCTTAGTGAGCCTTGTCGCGCTAGCTAAATTTATGCTAGTGTGGTTTTGGAAAGATAATCAACCACTGCCACTCTCAACATCAGACTCGGTTTCACTTTCAGATTCAGAAACTGATGATTCGTTATTACGCTGCAACTTGTTGACCTTTTTATAACCATATTTAAATTTTGCCTTCTTGTGTACTTTTGCTTGAGCAAGGGTTTCTCAGTCGTCGATGCCCGTTTACGTTCGTCACTAGATTTTTGTTTACAAACGTCTTTTAAATGTCCCTTCTTGTTACAATGCCCGCAAGAATACTCTTTATACTTCCACCTCGAATGGATATGTCCAGATTTTCGACAACAAAACACCAAGTGCTTGTGCTTTGCCTTGTTTTAACGCTTGGATTGAATATGCGTTTAAAAAAATTTGCATTTATCAAACACCCCTCCCCTCCGAATCTCAAATTGGTCAACAGTTGATACCTCGAGAGATACAGCTAATTCAGTACATTCTTTAAGTGCTAATGTTTTTTAAGCAATTCGTGCTGTATTAATTCTGAACGTATTCCACCAAAAAAGCGGTCACAAATTATCTCTTTGTTAACTTCTTTGACTGAATCAGAATCTCAAAATTTAGTCATCGTTGTGAGTTCTGAAATATAATCACCGACCGACGCCCCGCTTGTTGGTTTCATCTAAAAAAATTTAAAGTCTCTGAAACAACACTTGGGCGGGGCTCAAGGTCAACTAACACTAAGGTCGACTAAGTTGTCGTACGTCGTTTCACTAGGCGAATCTGGGACCAAGATATTTAAAATACGACAAATATCTCACGGCCATTAGCACATCGATGTGGTCATCATCGGCAACCTTTTTTGCCTTGAAAATATCAGCTAACCACTGTGTATACTTTCCCAGGAGTCGAGCTCATTATTGAATCACTCGAATAATCCATTTGGTTTTTCGCGATATACCATTTTGATTTCGTTATTGATGATGGAAAAAAATTAATTCAAACAAGTTAAATCCCTTCTTAACACGTAATGAAACAATCCATTTAAATTTATAAGGCTAACTAATTAACCAAACCCAGTTAAGTTCATTCTTTACGCATTACTATTAAATTCAAATTTAATTAAAGATTAATCTGGTTCCCCACCCGAATTCTGTTTTACTAGCCTAATAAATTATTTTAGTAGCTTTCAGTTAAAATATTTACTCGACTATATTTATATTGCGTTCAACAACTAACACGTTTACTAGCCCACTAACAATTGATTTTGAACAACACACGCATTTAAATAAATAAATGCTAATAAATTTACTAGCCTACTAACACGAGTGGCTTACAAATAACACACCAAGCATAAAAGTACACGACAAAAATACAATAAACTAGATTTGCCACTCTTAAAGCCGGACACGAAACATAATCGTGCTTCCACACTACAAACATTTAGAGACTAATCACGTTTTTAAACATTCTAGTAACGGAAGTGACCTGACGCTATCGCGTTGCAAGAGACATTACCTTGGTCAAATTATTCATCAAATGTTTATAAGACACAAGATTAAACAAAAAATAGCAATTACAAAAAATTACTAAATCTAGATCCAGGCATAGGATTTACCAAAATCACCTACAGCCGTACAAAACAGCAACAAAGTTAGAAAATCTTTAACTTCATCCCTACGGACGACCAATCTATTCGCCAAATAAAAAAGTTAGCTTACCATAAACTGAAGCTAGAGCCGACAGGTAAGGAGAATTTAAAATCATACCAAAAACCAAAACTGGTAAAAGGGGCCACCAAGTTCCGAATGGTTCGGCCCTTCAAAGGAGTGATATCAACACACCAAAACATTCGCCAAGTTAATCGCACCGCTTAATAGTTCGAAGGCTAAATGAAAACTAGAACATTGCTGCTTTGGGTAGCAATGTCCAAGTTTTCATTTAACGTCCAAAGTAATATTCGGTGCGATTAAGTTGGCGAATGTTTTGCTGTGTTGATATCACTCCTTTGAAGGGCCGAA
>JAHWFP010144706.1:0-38317 GCA_023313725.1 Lithobius niger
AAAAAAAAAAACTGGCCCGAATACAAGAAGGGATTTTTTTTCGAATTTATTCAAATAAAATTGCATCGTCGTCTATGTTTGCATTCAAATCCAGAACTCATTTTGACCGATTTTGAGGTTTGAATACAACATTCAAACAGTTTTTTCCAGAGCTGTCCATTGTCGCTATTACGAAATCAGCAGCTATAACAGTTTTGGAATTATTCAGCACGAACACAAGAATTTTAACGAAATGAATCTTACAAGTTTACTTCGGAATCCACAATTTTAAAAATGTTAATGACAGGATCAGCTAAACTGTTAAAGAGTACATTGGAGAGAGAAAATATCACACTACAATGGTAAGGTCTGCATGTACATTTTTTACAGCGAATTTTCAATGAACTATTTGGACTCCAATTTGGTATTAGTTTTTGGCTTCCCGTTCATCTTCTTCAAACACAGTTTGTGTCGTCTCGGGTATTCGATTGCTTATATGCTGCTCTGGTTTTCAAATTTCGCGCACCCCAGTCAGCCTTGTATAGATCAGTGGGTCGGTGAGTGAAATTTGAAAACCACGGCAGCAAATAAACAATTGAATGTAAACAGGAAACCAGAGACGACACAAATCGCGCATGAAGATGATCGATTGGAAACCCAAAACCTACACCAAATTGGAGTTCGAAATATTCATCGAAAATTCGCTGTGAAAGTAGTACGATTTTTGCAGAACTTTGAATTATAGCACGATTTTTTTCTGTGAAATGTTTGGATACAGTGGCGACACTACAGGTGGGCAATGACCCCCCCCCCCCTCAGTTTCCCGGTTGCCCACCCAAAATAGTGTCAAAATAATGCCCGTCTATGCTTCCCCAGTAAGTTCTTCTAGCATCGCCACTGCTAAGGTACCAATTATATTGGTAATAGTGAAACTGCCACAATCTTGAACGAAACCCATCCCCCTTACTGTCAGGACCATTTGTTTAGCCCCCTTATATTCGAGCCAGTATGTTAGTTATTTTACTCGTTAATCAAATTTTCAGTTAGTGAAGCAGGGTTCAGCGATACCGTGCGTCACTTTAAAAAAAAAAAAAAAAAAAAAAGAATGAATAATTGTAGATATAAAAGCGCAGATTTGAATTCCACAATTAGTCACGATCACTGGTCGACAAGAGTCAAAAACTTGCACCGGGCCACAGCATTCTACCTCCTTCGATTTAACTATACGCAATTTTCGCTTAAATTGGGGAATTATTACAGCTTTCATGACGCCGACGACACGTTCGCAACATTGGAAAGGGAATGGTTTCAGTAACCGTTCAATATACTACCCTACTACATTTCCTATATAGCCTACAAAATCATAAGCAAATTTGTTCGGTAGCCCTTTCTGCAACCTCAACATTTTGAAACCACTTCTTAACAAAACTACAACTTCACACATTTTGTTACGACTATGTAAGCTGTCAGCAGCTTGAGCAGGTTACTGCTGCAGCTTAACAATTCCTCAAGTTTACACAAGCAACCAGTTTTAGTTATGGGCAATAGTGCTGGATGACTAACACTTTACTTTTTGAAAATTGTGCGATTTAACAGAACAAGAAGTAATTAAGGAAGGAATATTCCGCTTACCGAAAGTGGCCCACTGGGCACTCGCATCCGACATCCATCCTTCAGTGAAGCAAGCCGGATTTCTCACCCACTGAATGTTTGAGAATAGACTGAGGTCGTTTCGGCCCCAAGGCCTCTAATCATTCGCTTTACCATACAAAACTGTTACATCTGAGCACCGGCTATCTTGAGGCAAATTTGTTTTCAAATCGTTTAAGTACTTATGTATGAAATTTGTTCAAATAGAAGTTTTACTTTAACATCACGTAACGGGATGGCGAAATAGCTGTGAACTAGTTTTAGTTTAGCAAAGAATGGCTGCGAAAGAAGGTTCCAAAAATATTTATCCAAGGAGGGCGATGCACATATGATGTCACATAAGAGGAAGAATACATGGAGCCAGAAGTTTCGGACAGGGAAAGGGGGGGTTTGTGGCGTTATAATTTTTTTCAGCGAGTAATTTATTTTCTTATAAATACAAATGAAAACCATGCAGACTGCCTGAGCGGCGAATCGAACCTGTGACCTTTGAACCAAAAGCTAAGATCTAACCGCTGAGCCATACTGACACGGCTCCAGCTCAGGCAGTCTGACATACATGTCCAAAGGGCAACGTAAATAGATTTGCATATTTATTTAACCCTTCTGAGCCGAATGGCTTTCCGTCCTGTTTAGTTTCTTATAGTATAAAACATTTTGCATAAGCGTGTTTTCAAAAGCTTGGTCTTAAACATCTAGAAAGATTTTTAAAAATAATCTTCCTTTTCGTCGGTAATGGGGGAAGGGGATGCTGCTATTTGAGAATTCATTTTCGGAAAAGGAGGGGAAAGGGTAAAAAGTTTGAGACGGGGGAGGAAACGGGTTTGAAAAAGGTTAAATTTACATGACATGATTTGTGTGTGGGCCCATCCAGTACATAGAGGTCGCAGGACAGAACAAAAGTAGGAACTGCTGCCAGAAAAAAGTAGGCAATAGTAAGAAAAGTTGCTACCAAAAAGTAAGAAAAAAACAGGAATTTTTAGGCATTGTTACCAAAAAGTAGGAAAAACCGGGAACTTCTATGGATTGAGAACAGATCCTGGAAGGATATACATTTTAACTTGTTACTAATGTCTTGTCCTGAAAAGAAATCAGAAAACTTGTTTCTTCGAGTGAAATGGGCCTAAATGTTTCAACAAACTCCAATCCCCTCTTACTTCACACAATTAAAGTGAAATCCTGATTTTTCGACCACCGATTAACTGAACAGATCTTACGAGAAAAAAAAAAGCTTTAAAAAAAATTATTATTTTTTTAAAATTAAATAATATATTTTTTTTAAGAACTGCTTTGCCATAATCCATAAAATGTAGGCTATTTCAACTTTCTGCACCAGTTTAACTTCAATTGCGAATAAATAGCCCCGTTTTTGAGGTTCCAGGCCAATTCAATTAGTTTTTGTGTACTTAGGTTATGCCTCATAATCGATTTCCTACATACAATTTTTATTTAAAAATAAATTGTTTATACGAAGGTGTTTTACGACGTCTCAGTTGTCTTTTAATCAAAAACTACCGTATTCAATTAAACAACTCAAGGAAAACGTAGGAAAAACAGGAAAGAAAAAAGTGTAGGAAAAAAGAATAACGCGACGACCCCTGAGTACATTAGAAAAAAAAATATCTCGAGATTGCCTACCACCCACCCGTACTTATACTACAGAAACAAACTGCTTTGGTACATTTTTTAGAAAGTAGATTTTAGCCAGCTTGTAGGAACAGCTAAATTTCTTCAACTGAGTTAAGGTTGCACGGGTATGAAAAAGGCACGTCACAAACACTGGTTATTTGCGCCCATACTTTTTAACGAGTTAAGCCAAGTAATACAATCATCCAACACTAAAGAACATAAACAATTGATCTCCAGTTTCTAATTCAAGTGTCAAACCACGTACGTAGTACATCCCCTTCCATCAACAGAAACATTTCCCCTCGACAAAAGTCAACAAATAAATACTTAACACTCAAATCACTTCCAACATTGCAAAATCAGCGTAGCACAGCCCGCAGCTCATGGAGAAGCTAAATTCTATTCATTCTAACGATGTCTGTTCTGGAAACAGTTCATTCGGATCAAACATAATTTACAACAAAAGACGACAATAAATTAAAAAATGGATGTGACCAAAACAGAATATCGCTTCTGGTTGTTGTTTTAAGTTTTTGTTCTGCAGTGGCTATTGCTTAAAAGGAAAAGCATTAACTTATGCAAGAATTAAAAAAAAAATGTATCTGCTTTTAACAATCATGCAGATACTTACGTAACACAGGTACAAAGTAACAACACTATTTTAAATTAATTTCTTGTTATAAAATCAATGTTGCCAACACTCTAACCCTTTATCACACACTGCTTAAAAAGTTGTTTTTTTTTCACCCTAAAGGCACGGAAGTAACGTAAATTAGGACACAACCCCAACTTAATACAGATGACGGTCCCTATAAAACCAGGTCGTACTGTGACATAAATGCATACCACGTTAACAGAAACTGTAAAACAAAATATGTCAGTTGGGTATTTTTACATTGTCGTTTACGTACTCTTGTAATTGTATATGTACATGCTAAGAAGTTGGGGATTGGGGGGGGATGTCTGACCAGAAAATCCACAATAAAACCTTGATTGACCAAAACATCCATTCTTGTAATATTTCATAAATTTGATTTTGTTTTCGGACAAGAATGAAAAATCAAACTTGTCGTGGCTTCGTTTCTGGTAAGCACTTTTAATCCTTAGCTTCTGGTAATACTCTGAAAGTTTAAAGCTAAGGCCTGCATCGAAACCAAATATACCATATACCGATCCGATACCGATCCTGTAAATGTTGGTTACTATTTTAAAATTTGTTTGAATAATTTTTGGACTTTTGAAGGAAATTACACCATGCCATACATGGCCGATTCAAATAAGATTTCCATAATTCAAACAAGCCGGGAGGAAAATAAATAGATTTAAACGCGTGCACCCACGGTAAACACTCCCGAGTAAACAAGTGTCAATAATTCCGAAGATTCTTCCTACGATTATGCAATGAAAAAAGCCGAAAACTTAAGAGCATAAATTGGTACAACCACACAACATTGTGCTCAAAGCGATAATGAGTTATTATGGACGCTCGCCTTGTATTGTAGGATACAGAGTGGCGCCCCTGGTGGGAGCTATATGGTACTAGATTGAGATCAAATGGTCTATTTGATTAATTTTGAGCAATGACAGCATAAAATAGGGACTTTAGCACATATTACTGAATTAAGTATTTTGTTGATAGTAAGAAATTGGGGATTTACCAATGGTGTAATTTTCTTTAAAGTCCAATAATTATTAAACAAATTTTAAAATAGAAACCAACATTTACAGGATAGCTAGGAAGTTCGAGGATTCTCTGAGCAAAATGCCACAAACCGCATGTCGTTACCTCGAACAGTTCTGGAGTTCTCAATATTTCAGCAAAAGTTGCCGATACCAGAAATAACGGCCATCGATCCAATCCAGTATTGGTATCGCTTTAGTTGAAACACAATTTCCAACACAGAATTCCATTCAAGAAACGGTGCGATTTCTTTGTTTTGCATGCATTATCCTATCACACGATGATCCCAATTACATCATAACCGACGTTCTGTTTTCAAAATTTTACTGGTGACCCTCAGTTCTCAAAAAGTAATAGGAACATAGGGTTGCAGCACTTTAAATGCAGTATTTAAAAAGCGGAAATCTGCTAAAAGGAGGAAGGCCTGGATAATGGACGTTTTGGACAATCGAGGGTTTACTATATTTGTCAATACGCATACAATCATCTTTAAGATATTACGTTTCGAATGACTACCAGTTATCGGTTTTCAATGTTTTAGAAGTTAAGTCAATATATAAAAGGACCACGACTTTCCCTTTCTCAATTAAAATTTAGAACATTGATAAAGGTGACGTGATAGATGAACCAAATATTTGATTAAGTCATTGAATATAGGAAGAATAAATTCATGGACACTCCCCACCCCCAAAAAAATATTGGGATTAGAGTCATAGGTAATAAAAATGAAATTCAACTAAATCATGAAACATACGTCTTCAGAGGCAGCCAATGCACTGCTGCAATAAAGTTAGCCTATGTACCAAATTATTGATAACGGAACACAACACTATTCTGACCAGCAAGGATCCATTTCTGCACACCAGACGGCACTTGACATTTTATGGAGCTTTCCACGTGGTTTTGATGTAAACACCGGATAGAAAAAACTTTGTTAAATTTACAATTTACAACAATGTCACCAAAATTGCTTAAAAGATAGTTAACTGATCACTGGTAACGAAAAATATGGCCATAGCCTATAGAATCAAGGGATTCATTAAGCGACATGGTTGTATAGTACTATGTTGGAGCCTAAAACCACACCTAGTAGCAAAATTGCAAATTGTTACATCCGTGTCATTAATAGCGTGTTGCACAGCAGCAGCAACAGAATTTACGTGAATCATTGCACAGCAGCATTCGCATGCATCATTGCACATTAGAATTCGCGTGCATCACGGCACAGCAGCACCAACACTCAGAATCAAAATGTGTAGCAGACCATTGCCTACTTCCTCAAAGCCACCTAAAAAAATAGCTCGCAATCAGCATCTTCCGCAGTCCTTCGACGGGCTGTAAGGGTTACCGGTAGTTTTAAAAAATGTCCCATACCGTTTAAGACTGCTTTTTTTTAGCCACCTCACAACATGAACTGATCAGGTTGGAAATAAAGAAACCGGGAAAAAATCTGACTAGTGTTCTATTCTATCTACAGTTTTGCACGTCATGCTTGACATTTCAGGTATGAACCCAAAAAGGCTACCTCACTGTACCCTCAAAATAAAGGCTTTGCAATGAATATAACAGCTAAAGGAAAATAACCAACAAAACATGCAGCATAACCAAGGCATAATTTTACAAAAATTACAAGTTACTTTAGGAGCACCCCCTCGCTCAGATAACTGTTTAATAACAATACAATTTTCTATAATGCTCTTATGAGAGAAACTAATTCAAATAGCCTTCAAATATTGAGAAATAATGTTCAAAAGTGGCCTAACATTTGTCTTACACTTAACAACTCGTAAAACATGATTTTAAGCTTGTTTATACCAACATCAAAAATTTGGCTAAAATATCGTTTATCGACAAAACGTCCATCGATATATCAAAAGTACAGTATAAACGTGTAGATTTTGTGTTAGTAAAAAATGTACGTAGGCTGTGCAACAAGCACCAACCATCAAATCTTAAGTTACCTATCTTCAATTTTTCATGCAGTTTAGGCAACGGTAAAAACGTATGTAAAAATTTGGCAATAAAATAAACAGCGGTCTGTATTTGCATTGCAAGAGAAAAAACAGCGGACAACAGATACTTTTACTGACAGTATATCAGCACTGAGAACTGGATTTTAATCTTAACCTTGAATTTTCAGTTTCACGTTCTGTTCTTAACAGCTTGTAATTAACCTTGTAACCAACCTATTTAAATGCGGTCAACCAACGCTTAAGCTCCACAAAATGTCAAAGGCAAATTAATGTAACTGTAATCCCAAACGTTGCTCTCACTAAAATACGAACAAGAAGGACTTGTCGGGAAGATACGCTCGCTATTACCCACTACCACAATGGCTCCTCATTCCTCGTATAACTTTTCGTACATTAAAAAAATGTAGCTTTTTCCTTAAAACTCAATACCTAAACATGTAAGTAAACCCAATGGCAAAAACTAATTCTTCTCCGTAGCACTCGCATTAATGCTTCTCCATAACACTCGCTTTAAGTCTTCTATCTTTGGCACCACAGAATAGGAAACAACAAAGGGGAAGAAACGGTGACCGCATGATTATCTTATTTCTAAACTGAAGCCCTTTCACATTAGAATACTCTTGACAGCTTCCTCAAGAGCATCGTCCACTTCACACCGCTGTACCTCGACGGCAGACGCTTCGTAGTCTATCGTCATCTGCTCGTCTTTTGACGTGTCCATTACCTCCAGGGAAAAATCGTCATCATCCTCATCATCATCATCTTCTTCTTCCTCCTCCTCTTCCTCGATGACGCCATCGTCGTCGTCATTATTATTGTTCGAGTTGACTGCAACGACGGCAGCAGAAGACGACGATATAAATGGAAGCACGTCTTCTCCCCTTTGCAAATTAAGGATACTATTAATGGCACATTGCACCTGAGCATTCAGGTCATCCTCCGGTGATTTTGGATCCGCTGCATCCATTAACGATGGACCCGGTTCCCTGTATTTAGTCCGAGACCGCCCAGCGTTCGCACTACTCTGCCCCACAACACACTCGGCTTCAACTGATAGTGCAGGCCTTTTCTCAGGCGATGACGCAAACACTTCCCAGTCCGAGCTGGTATCCATTCCGTCAATGGGCACCGACAATGCAGTTTTTGCAACGGGTGGCTCAAAGTCTGCCAGGTCCGTGCAGCTGTCCTCCGGTGTATCTTCATCATCGTCAAAGTCAACGTGAGAACAAGCTAGACTCATAGGGTCTGATGCAGTCTCCCCGGTTCCTAGAGGATACATTTCCAGCTCCTTCTGAATTGCTGCCCACTCATCATAATTTTTGTCTGGGGGTTCCTCCTCTCTGGCTGGTTCCTCATCATCCATCTTTTCCTGCTTAATACGAAGCACACAACCCCCTTTCCCCCCTTCACTATTACTACCACCACTACCCTTCGTCCTTGTTTCCTCACCGAGGCCCGTCTCTTCCTGTTTGACGACAACTGCGGCCGTTGTTGTTGTTGCAGTAGCTACCACCTTAAGAGGTGGCGGACCACTGCCTCGAAATGGCTTCACGTCCACAGACGATAAAGGAGCCATGTGAACCGATGTCGTTGTGATGGTTCCTGGCGTTGACGTCAGCGTAGACGCTAAATGGACTGTAGCAGTTGTGCTGGTCGTGCACAGGTCCGCTACAGCATTCATCTTTGGCAGCCAATGATCCGGCGGCGGAGGCAGGTTTAATTCTACAAAAGACAAAAAAAATGAAGTTAGAATTGATGAAAAAGAGTAGAAAAAACGAACGGTACTGGTTAACATACAACTCACAATATTATCTACACCAACAAAGAAAAAACATTTTACACTATACCTAATTCCCTTGTACATTTTTGCCGTAATATTTTTAACCTGGACAAGTTATTCCTGAGCAAATAACACGTGAATAACAGCGAGTTACAAGTTTTTTAAGGTTGTAGGATGCCTACACGGCAACTAGAACAAGGTCAAGGAGGCACCGAATTATACTTATAATTGTCGTATTTCTATTTACTACAATGAGAAATTGTGCATTCTGGAGTTTATCGTGATGTCACACTGGCCCAGTTTTAGTCGGCTGTAGTGCACTACAATTGCTGTAATGAGAAATACATTTGGTGTACAAATACATTACAAGTACAATAATGGCAGACTTCGTGTCGTCTGTCAGCATGGTACTAATAATTCAATATATTTTAAAATATTTTAAAATCATGGCACTTGGGCCCCAAGGCTGCCATCTGGGCCTGGTTGTAATGTTTTAACAATTGGCATCCCGAGGTTTTGCTGCGTATTTTTGCTCTGCGTTACGTTTCCTAGCGTACATTTACATTTTGTGAACAGCGTCATAGTGTTGAATCGAGTGCCGCCATCTGATTCGCCGTACAAAAAGCAGCACTACAGACGCTACAACTCGGAACAGTGTAGCGCGTTGGAGTGCTACAACCTCACTTCGGAGTAGTGAGAAATGTGCGCTCGAGCCACTTCGGAGCAGTGAGAAATACGGAAAAAGTGCGAGCAATACTCCAGCGTGCACTTTGGAGTAATGAGAAATACGACAAATACGCCTAACATTCTACCTAGTCTCCTGGCACACCAGAAACACCATAAGCCGAAAATAAATAATTTGTTGTTTTATTTCAACTATATTTCTTGTGCGCAGGTCAGTGTAAACGAGTGGGCTGTTTATGTTCACACACTAGCCGCCATACTTTTATTATGCAATTTATATAGTTTTATGCAGCTTAGATTATGAAGCAGCACAGTTTTAAAACGTTTTTTGTATTGCAAACATTAGCAACACCTTGATCAGACCCAAATAAAACCGAACAGTGACATAACAGTAAAAATTCACACTAGAACAGTGCGCAAACAAAAACACTTTCAGGTATTATCACAATGCCCAACTCGGGCCAAAGGCATAAGCCGAACGCTCAATCATGAATGAGGCATTAAAACAAACAGATTGGCTTAAAGAATGTTAAGGAGTTAAAGGGCAATAATGCCACGCACAACATAAGAATTATTCAGCTATGTACTTTTGACACCAAGAAACTTCAGTACGCTTAAAAATATCCAATATTTAGCAAGTCTTTATCGTGGACTTGCATTTCATTAAGCAGGCGTGGTCGGGATTCAAATCGATGAACTCCTCATCTCTCCAAGGGCTACAGGCTATAAACCCTTCCCAAATACGCTAAAAGGGCTACGGACGCGGCCAGGAGCCAGATGAGATAAAAGTCCATAATACAAGTTTACTGTACCTAACTTATTTTTTTCTTAGTGTACGAGTAGTGTTATTTGGTTTCCATTACTCCTGTAATTTATAGGAGTAGTTTACAAAAGTAAAACTACAACTATGTTTACTGAATTGGTGCCTTCGGCTAAAATTGGACAGAACAGGACAGATTCGAGACCAGCTACCACAAACTTTAGACACAAACCATTGATTTCATCTTTTTTCTCCGAATGGCTTCTTCAGGACTGGTAAGAAATCACTCACGAGCTCGAAAGCCACAAGCCACAACAATGGTCACTCCAAGTTTGGTTTATAAACATTTTATTAAGACGGAAATTTTTTAGCACCCTTGTCTCATGACTCAACTCGTACATTTAAGTCGGCGGCAACATGAAAACATCTTCGCTCATCTTCCGACGTAAAGCTATTGCCTTGCCACGATCAAGTGCACGTGACAGCTCCCCATCCACTAGCCCCCAACAACATTATGAACACCCCCCCCCCCACCCATCCCCTACTAATATTTATTTCTCTGCACATCAGTGGATGGCACCACCTGCCGCCTACTTTTTTCCACCACCGCTTCACCCTTACAATGATGCTGGTGTGGCAGACCTGCTCGGAGAAGGGATGATGTGGGATGTAAGGCAGCTGACTAAATAGCAACCCGTGCATCCAGACATTGATGCCCACAGCAGGCAAATCATTTATCAGCCTAAACTTGCGTGTTGCCATAAGCAATACAACCATTTACCAATACACGAAATCAAGATCAAATTCAAAGTCAAACACATACTAACGATTTGCGAATTTTGGGCAGGCTGCATTTACGAACCCATAGCAATCCCGGATAAAGTTTTCCGAGGTTCAATGCTTATGAATCTACAAGGCCCCTCGAATCCTTCAATCCAGCATCTAATCAGCAAATTTCGAAGGGTTACAAGCTGCTATCCCGAAAATACAGCACGCTACGTGACAGAGTCACGTCCTAGTCGTATGCTATTTCTAACTAACGATCGATGCACGCCAGACAATGTAAATACGCTTCTTGTGGTGGCCTGATGAAGACAGGACGACTATTTTTTCTATCGTTAGTCATTGCAGCCTGTCGAAAATTCGCAAATTGTTAGGCCACGAAAAAAAATATAGTCGGTTCTCAGGCCCTACCTGGTAACTTTTATTTCAGCAAAATAAAAAAAGTGACCCGCAAAAGGTTACTTAAGGTAAGTTTCTGGGAGACATGAGCTTTCTTGCTCACACATTATCCAGCAAGCATTAGGTTTAGTCGCAGTTTGAAATAGTTCAGAAATTTACTACCACAATCTGAATTGAAAGAACCAACTTAAGATACCAGGTTACCTAAGTTTCAAACCGAATAAGAAATGAAAATAAAAACCTGGTCACCGGGTGACATTTTGGGCTTGTAAAAAATGCCCGAAAACCAAAACATTTTTTCCCCCATGGCCTTAGTATTTGATTGATTCTGAATTTGTGTGGAGGAATTTTTCGAGCATTCAGCGTACGATGGTCCGTTTTTTTACAACCATTTAGAGCCTCAAGAAAAAGTCAATTCATGACTACCTAATTAACTAGGGATAAAAATGCATTTAATGGGGGAAAAACAGTCAAAAACCAGCAGGTGGACGATTTTAATGTTAATGAGGGTCGATGATGCCGAGAATTGTAAGCTTGAAAATAAATGAGAGAGATTTTTACGGTAAAAACACATTTCTTGGCTGAGTAACTTTGGTTAGAAGTAGGCTCGTCATACTCACGGAAAAACACACAACCAACACAAATTTTCAGTGGACTTCACTGCCACCTTCGTCAGGCTGAAGACACAGAGTCCTACTTCACCATGACATATGTGGTACCGTCACATATATCTTTGTTTAGTTTATCTTTGAAACCACATTTACGGTGCACTACGGCCGAAACCGGAAGTTCAGACTAAAAGGTGACGTCTGATGAGTCCTCCCACAAAACGAAAGTTATCTACTCTCAACACAGTGCCATCTAGTGGGAATCTAATCACTTATCACGAAAATGGGCAAGGACACCCTAATGGGCAAAGCCACCCCGTCTGACGGTAAAGTAGGACTCGGTATCTTCAGCCTGATGTTTTGCAAGTGTGTTGGCGGTCTGTCAATGAAAGTTTACAGCATAGCAGGACTCGAGTACCAAGCTATTATTGAGCACACCAAAGGTGACAAGAATCTCATGAATTTTCAAGGGCCATTGAGTCTCGGCATTAGCTATTTAGTCAGCAGGGAGGTTAGTGTGCAACTAGAGAGAATTGGAGCAAACGGCAACTTCAATACAGGAGGCTACAGCAAGCGCCAATTTTCAAAACAGCAAACGGCTATGTAGTAGTACGCAGAGAACCGACTGAAACTTGTTGCCTGAAGACAACAGATGAACAGCAGTTATTCCATCAATTAACTAAAAGCTGCCCAAAATTCGCTCGATGATATTGTGATGAAATATCTGACTTTTTGAAAATGAGTATTAATCGAATTGTCTCTAATAAGCTTGAATTCCACCAAAAGTCTAAAGTCGCACACAAAATTAATGTATCTGAACTTAATCAGCTCTAGATTATTTTTTAAAAGAATATACCTTCTCACCATATTCGAGCATCCTACACGTAATAGCTTTTGCAACATTTAAATAGCTTAGCGTGAATGTTTTAAACCATCAGAGGGCAATAAGCCCAGCTACGGGATTTAGCACTTGTTCATTCAGGTGCGCTAATTGTTATCGTTAAGAAAGTTATTGCAGGATGGAAATAAAATTCGAGACTTTCAAGAACTTCCACAGCATTAGTACTTGTCAGTAACCTAAATATTCCAGGATTCTTACAGGATTTTTTTCAAGGACTAGTCAAGGAAAATTTAAGGGTCAGAAATGAGCAATTATGAGAAAATGAAACAAAAGATGAATTTGTTAAATATGAAATCTTATCAACACTGCGGCAAGATGTGACAGTTTTGTTCCATTAATGTTTATTCACTTTGCTTTTTATGTGTGAAGCTTTTAGTTAATTTTGGTGCAGAAAAACCACCATTTCAAGGGATAAAACACTGATATCCTTGAATGCATGAAGCGTTTAGTTAATTTCTTGTAGAAAATATGCAACCTAAAATCCTTTACGGTCAGAAATTGTGAAATAGCCTAGTCACCCCCCCCCCCTCCTTGAGGGTAAAGGAGGGGGGGGGGGGGCTGTAACTAGGTAGTTTCACGATCGTGAAGGATTGCCACACTTCATAACTTCATTGTTAAGGGAGTCATTGTTTATTCCTGCATTGTTGTTGCATGCCCACTAGCTTCGGCACTTTAACAGAAACCAGAGCTGAGCGTATTTCATGATGGTGAGGGTAAAGACTAAAACACCAGGGCCTGCACCTGGTTGATTTTAGTTTTTATTGCCTAACTGAAAACATTACCTTTTTTATAGCAGTTTCCCCCTTTTGAGCTTATTTTCCCTAGAAGTTTGAGGGTTGACTTACCTGCTGGACTCGTAATAGTTAAGCGCATACGCGGGCTTGGGCCAGTCTATATAAGCACACCGCGTTAAAGTGGCACCATCACCGATTGAAATGCGAACGAAAATACCGTGGCGCCATCTAGCGACATTGATATTGTGAACCTTTATAGCTAGCTCCCAGGTGCACGAGGATGAACCAAATTTTCACTCAATAATTAAGGATGTCGTGGCTTGTTTGTTTCGTTAAAAGAAAAGCCGTTATGCATTCCTTCGCTTGGTGCAAGCAAGAATTAGATGGTACTACACAGCGCTAGATGTTGTCAGAATTCGTCTGCTTTCAATCGGTGATAGTGCCACTTTAACCGAACCACATCATTTCTCCCAAACCCAGAACCTAGTTCATGGAGGGGAGGCAGGCCGGGATGAAAGGCAATGTATTTCAGTTAGGCAATAATAACTAAAATCAACCAGGTGCAGGCCCTGGTATTTTAGTCTTTTTATAGCCGATGAAAATAAACATTACCTTTTTTATGGCAGACTTCGTCACCTAGGAGGAGGGCTAGGTTGGAGTATCTCGCATTACGAGCCAGCGCCCCCAAGGAACAAGTCCCGGAGAAGACAACCTTAAGGCCAAAGCCATACCCACAACGGAACATGATAAGTAAGAAGTACGGAATTGAATGTATTGTATACGTGGGAGGCTAAGGGTGCGAACAGTATAGGAATCAGTCTTCAGAGTGGACGCAGGACGCACAACCGTTTTTTCGCAGTAAGGAGTCTTACAACCTGCGGGGGACAAGGCAGAACAAGTAATAATTCGTAAGACCTGTTTACCTTTATGGGAAGGAGAAACGACGAAACTTGAGGAACGGTACTTGAATGATGCATGTTGAACTAGCAGGGTGAGGCATCGTGATTCGCATGGTGTCACGCCGTTTGTACGGTCTGTAGCAGGAGGGAACCAGGAGTCAGCGTTGAAGGGAATCATTGCATAAGCAAGTGCATGGTGGTAATCGATCCTTCATAAGAACTGGGTGATGAGAGTTAAAGATGAGCAAAAGTACTGAGGGTGGTCTCGTGAAAGACAGGCAGGAACTTAGGGGCATCATCATACTGCCAGACTGAATAGCCAGAAATGTTGGAGGGTGTCGAGATGAGGCATCAGACTATGTTAGGAGCCGCGCTTCCGAAGCAAAGAAAAGGGAATCGGTAACCGGGGAGTGCGCAAGTGATGCCGTAAGCGAAGGATCCTTGAGTGGTGAGGGCAAAGGAGACGGGGCAGCTTCATGCAATTCGGTCACTGCGGTAGAAGGTTCTCGTGACGAAGAGAAGGGAACCGTAGGAGAACGAAACTGTGTGGTTGACGGTGCATTGTGGAAGCGTCGAGTACGAGACTGAGCGCAGTAATACGCTCTCTACGGTGGAGAGGTTGGGATCGGTGACACTCATCGTCGATTGTTTTCTGTGCTGTGAGATGAACGAGAAGACAAGTCCCGTGGCATGAGGCGGGCAGAAGAAGATGCTGCGTCAGCAGCAGCTCTATGAGTTTTGATTTGCAGTTTAAGTCTGGCATAAGTTTCCTTAGCACGAGCAAGGTCTTCGCTAAGGGAACGTAGATCCCGCTTTGGAGCAGGTTGGCTGCACGGAATCGGAGAAGTAGCCGTGTCATGCGGATGGAGGGGAACTGAGAGTTTGGAAAGAAAGGGATTCTCCAGTGATAACTGGGAATCGAGAGGCTCATGATCCGCTGTGAGTTCTAAGACCTCAACAGCTTCAGAAGCCGGTTGCGTCAAGGGAACCAGGGAGGCAGAGCACGGAGGGCGGATCGAAGATCCTTCCTTGGGACTGCCCTTTGCTCTAAGCATTACCAGGTAATCGGAGGGTAATCGGAAACCATAGAGGTAACCGGAAACTGAGTTCTTCTCTTGAGGAGCGATGTAAACAGCGTGCATTGTAGTGGAAATCAAGATTCATGCTTGAGGCTCAGTAATCAAAGTGTTGTAGTGGAGTATTAGGAACACGCCTTCCCAGTGTAGGATTTATAATTGAAATCGCCTGGGATCGTAATCGCAAGGTGGGAACCGAAGAGTGGGGGGGGGGGGGGGGGGAGACCGCTGCCTAGTCAAGAGGCTCTTGATCCGCTGGGAGTTGAAGATTTGAACAGAGTCAGAAGCCAGTTGTGTCAGGGGACGCGGAGGGGCGGATCATGGGAGGAGGAATGGAGAACCATCTTTGGAAGTGACTGTTGCATTAGGTATGTAAAGGCAACCGGAAAGGCGGAAAGGTAATCGGGAGCCGTAGAGGTAACGGGGAATCGAGTTCTTCACTTATGGAATGATGTGAAGTGCGTGTCGTGGACAATGAAAGTTGTGAGGGCTAGTCAGACGTTGAATGGCACCGTAGAAAGAGGAAATTCGTAGCAAATCTAGTGGGATGCTTGGTGGAACGTAGAAGAAGCATAGGAAAACGAGAAGCCAGAATGATGTTGAAGGGTCCAACGATGATGGTAACCGGTTAGAAGGAGGGTCATTGGACAGGGGAATCGAGCTCTTCGACTACACGCTCTGTGGTTAAAGCAGGGATTGGCTTGTCCCTGCATGGTCTCATGTTATGTTCTGTTGTGGTTTTTTTTTTTACAAGAATCCCAACTTGGGATGTTACATTACAGAGGAAGGGAAGGAGACCGTGGCACAGGAGGAGTGACGCTGTTATATATGGAGTCTGCGCAGAAACGTGCAGAGAGGGTTGCAGGTCGGAGAAGAGTCGTCGGTTGCGTCCAAAGCGAAGGTGCATCATGAGATAACGACTAGCAGGAATCGATGTATCGATGACAAGGAGAGGACGGCAGGCAGATCGTGGTTCGAAACAGGGCCCCGACTGGGTGCATGGGCCCAGTCCAAGCTGTGAGGATCGTGACAGGAAAACGGAATCGGACCGAGCATAGGTCCTACAAAAGTGGTGCTTGAAATCAGCAGAATGATAGTGGATTGCAGTGTGGAAGGGCCCTGAATCGTGCAGGGGCCTTGTTTCATGGAGGCTATGCAGACACATGCGCAGGGGTAGCGAGTGTCGATTGACCATGATGCATGCATCGTGTAAGATGTCGGGATGAAGGTTCTTGTTAGGAACCGATGTACCTATAGAATCCGTCATTTTCAGCTGGTAATAGGGATATGGGAAGAATCTTGGTAGAAGAGGCAATTCCAGCCCACTGGCTAGAAATCTAGTGGTGGGATCGAATCCCCAGCAAGAGGAACTGAACCAGGTCCAGATAAAAGGCTCGATGTGCGAGTGTTAATCAACGTTGATTGCAGAGGTAGATATCCCCCCCCCCCCCGATCTCGAACCTGAGGGTTGTGATGAGGAAGGGGACCAGAATTGATGTTGTCGCAGGTGGAGTGGAATGAGCAAGCTGCAAAGATGCAGCCCTTGTTGCAGAGAAAGTGAAACAGATGTGACTGGTATCGAGAGGAATCGTAAACACGATCCGCTGGAATGGGGATCGGAGTAAGCCGTGATTCCCCATGAAGGTGCTGATTAAACCACGGTTACGCTGGGCACACCCTCAACCATTAATATATGGCAACAGGCAGAGGAACCGGGATCGTTTGGCGAAGATTGAAGTTCCCTCCCTCTGGTTGGGTTGAGGAAAAGGGGACCGCATCCGCCTCCCTGGGATTGCTGAACGATCGCTGAACGATCCCCCACCAGAAGTGAGGATCGGTGAATCCATATGCTAGTAGTTCTTGTGCTAATACTGTGTGAGGGGAATCGGCGGTTGAAAGAACCGAGGCCAAAACCGGAACCACTTTAAGGCAAGGCGGATCACGGGCCGCTGAAGGATCATTGATTACGACAGGTATTCCCAAGGAATCGGGAACTGTAACGCCAACTAGTGAGTCCATGTGGACCGAAGGGAATCAATGTCTTGGATCGGTGAGGGTCACACAAGCGCTGCCAGCGACAGAAGAGGGAATCGGGGAACCGGTAATCGGTGCATCCATTGTCATAGAAGGTAACCGGGCAATCGACGGCACTCGTTGTTCTTGTATCTTCAGGAATCTAGCTCAAAGGTGGTCACACTAGCATGAGCGCCCTAGGAGAAATGATGTGGTTCGGCTGACGCAGCGTGTTTATATAGACTGGCCCAAGCCTGCACTTGGGCAGAACTATTACGAGTCCAGCAGGGAAGCCAACCTTTAAAGTTCTAGGGAAAATAAGCTCAAAAGGGGGAAACTGCTATAAAAAAAGTAATGTATATTTTCATCGACTATAAAAATACCTATGCGACGAAACAGCTTGAAAACTGTTGGAAATCGAAGTCTTTGTACCCTGACAAAGCAATAGTTGTATTTCAATCAAGTGCATAAACTGTATCAGTATGATAAAAGTGCGTGAAGATCGTTGATTTCAGCTGACTACTAATTACTGACTTTTCTAATTCCGCTCATATAAAATAATTTGTGTGACAGATATGAATGAAATTTGGTAATTAATCATCACTCTTTTAACTACATAGGTGCCTTTTAAGGTTTGACGTTTGGAGAGACATTAACTAAAAAGATTGCAATCATTTGTAATGCTATTTTTCTGTATGTTGGGAAAACACCAACGGCGATCAAAATTAGCATCTTTCGTTATTAGTAAATGCGTACTCGCATACTCAGTAAGTAAAGTGTAAAATTGATAAGCCATAGGGTCATAGCGTAATTTATACTTTTAATATTGTTCCAGACCAAAGTAAAATGAGCCTGTCGTCATTCTGATTAACTTTGTCATTACAAGGCTCACATGACATTAACAGACCAAGTGTCACATTTCATATATCCTTTATTTGTTTATGACGTGAGGCATTATGCTTACTAGTGTCTGATAATTTCTTTGATCATTTTTGGTGTGGGATGAATGTTACAACTTAGTACAACGTTACTTCATAAACTGGCAGCAAACTGTACCAGATAGAAAAGTCGTTGGCCATGGCAAACAGATCCGAATAGAATCTACCATTGCACGTCTTGGATGACAAGGATTGCAGCGGATTCAATATAGTTTTTTATTTACTGAATGTGAGCGACGAACTATATCAAATAAAGATCATTGGCCCCGGAACAATAGAGCCAACAAATTGATACATACAATATTAAAGTCTCGAATGACATTAATAGACAAACAAAGCCATGTTTCGTAGGGCATATCATTTGTTTATGAACTGAAGTATTAGGAAGAATATGTCCTACATTTTGACCATTCGCTTGATCATTTTTGGTATGGGACGTCTGTCAGCAGTTACCTGCTGCAACAGGCAATATCCCTGAGGGTAGCAACGTAATGCACACGAAAGATGTGCCAACTTAAATGCTAGGTCCTGTGACCGATGGCCATGTAGGCAGCGTCCCAAACTTAACCAACCTACCTACCTGCCTACATGGTCAATCGCGCAGGAAGCTACGAAGGGTATGTTTTCATAATAATTTCGTATTAAATTAATTTACAATGTCCATTAAGTTGGAATTTGGAGGATGGACGATCTAATAAACTAAATTTGTGAATAAATGAAAATAAAGGTATTGTGTTAATGATGATCGCTATTATTGCCAACTCCTCCGTGACCGAGAAAACACCCTCCCTGGTCAAAAGTTTAGAAAATAGATTATGCTAGTTTTAATGGAAACTCTCCCCCCTCCCCCCACCTTAGCCAAATTGACTGCATAATCTCATGGACTTTTAATACACAATTATCGTCCGTCACCCGTAATTTTGTGATTTTTCAACACATTTTTATCCTAGTATTTTGACGACGTGCGGCAACATGTAAATTCCTCTTGAATGTGTGATTTTCTTTGCACTTGAAAAAATGAGCTATTTTACAAAAATGTGGGTCATCATTGTGCCCATGGTGTCTCTAAGCTCTGACCACCATTCGGATTGGAACTTAGAAACCTTGTGTTGGACTAACACATTGAGGAAAGTTTATCTTTCCGCTTTCGTTCAGGATCTACATTTTTATTATCGCCCACAACGGCTTGAATCAACAATTAAGTAAATATGAAATTCTCGTAACAACTCTGATTGGTATCGCATTTTTAAACTTACTGCTAGTTGCGGGACTGGTTATGAAGTTAGCTAACAATTGTGAATGGGGAGAGGCAAGCTTTGGCACATGGGTTTGCGTACGGGGTAACCCTCCCCCTCTCCGCAGCAGCCCAACAGATGGTTCATTGCCTCAGGTGAGCAGGCGCCCAACCAGAAAGACGCTATTATCGACATCCTCACGTGGCTCCCCACTCCCCCCCCCACCCCACCATCCCCTACCCGCCACACAATCAATTACTGTAGCGAGTGAATACGCCTCTCCTATCAATTTCACAGCAGATAGACAACGGTTAGCGAATGGGGGAAAAAAAAGAAAGGAAAAATAAAAACAAAACATAAAAAAAGCAACGCAATTACCGTAAAAAAAAAAAAAACAACCAACACCTGCAACAGTTAGACCGAATGAATTAACCTGAACTTGGTAGTGTTGCAAGTGTAAAACGGCTGTTCCTAATTTTTTGACAAGTCGACGCTACTTACGAAGAGCTTCGGGGGGCAGGAAAATAGCTTCCAAATAACCAAAATTATTTATATCCAGAAGAAAATAGCACTAAGTCTACTAACTAGACTGTTTGTTAAAATTCTGTTCGTTAAGAGCAATTTTAAACCATGTTCCTTTATACTATCAACCGTACAAAGAGAAAGAGTTAACATACTAATTTTTCTTTCTAGAAATTATCTCAGGTTAGACAAAACAGATTTGTCGTTTGCCTGTTGCAAGGGCGAGTCAAAGGTGTGGACCAGCACCCCCCCCCCCCGCGCGACCCCCACTTTCAAGAATACAGCAGTAAACAAAAAAGCAAATTAAAATTGTAGACGAAAAAATTTGAAAAAAGGTTTGCCACCGACTATTGCATCTCTTGCTCGACAATATGGCTAGTGTGTTCTGGCAGTTTTCATTAAAATAATTACATTCACGAAAATAATTGGTCAAAACGCATCGAAAAAGCCTGCACAGTTACTTTGTAAATGAAACAGCCGTGCGACCATGCGTTGCCTTTGTTGATAACAGTATCCGTTTCATGCCATGTAAAAAGCAACTCCCTCTTTAGTCTTTCATTCAATCAAACTCGGCATTGCAATGAAGATGGAATCAAGGACCACGCTAGCGGTCCACCCGCCAAAATCAATCGTCAGACTTCATTGTAAGAAAGTTAATTGTTCAATTCCACCATTGTTGCATGGGACCACTAGCTATGGTGCTTTAACAGAAACCTATACGCCGAAACACTTGAAAATTGTTGAAATTGGGCAGTCTTTGTGTACTGACGCGCAATAGTTGTGTTTGAATTAAGTGCATAAACTGTTTCTAGGAAATAAAAGTGCACGTCGTTGATTACTGCTGGCTACTGACTCTATATACTGGAACTGACTAATTCGACTCATAAAATAATTCACGTTGACAGATACAAATGAAATTTGGTATTCAAGACACTTAACTCCAATATGTGCCTTTTATGGATTGACGTTTTATGGTTTAACTAGGCTAATAAGATTGCAATCATTTTGTAATGCTATTTTCATGAATGCTGGGAAAAAGCCACCTATGGTCAAAATAATTTTCACTCTATTAGTGTGAATAACAATGGGCAAACTGACTACCACAAAGAATCGCCAACACTGACATTTACGATAAAATGGACGTGCTACTTTTTGTTGATGGCTATGGCTTTGAGCTACCGCTCCTTAATAATAAAATCCAAAATCAGATACATTAAAATGTAACTTTAGATTTTCGTGAAACCTCTAGAGATGTACACATTTGAAATGTACCTTTAATTATTAAGAAAAAAAAAGCTAAACAACAGTCAACTGAGCACAAGTTCATTTTCAAAAATGCACCAACAAAAACAAAACATGTAACCTCAATAAAGAAAAACCGATTAAAGCGCTAACTAGGCATTGGCAAAAATAAAATTTACAAAAAAAAAATAACAACCAAAAAAAGTGATATCTGAAACAAAACTAACAAGAGTGAAAAATCTGCCAGGTTTCCACCAATCAAAGTAGTGATTATCAGAGCAAAAATAGCTGTCGCCAAGTTCCTACGTGGTGTACCAACCCTAACCGAAAAGTGTTACCCTTAGAAAGTAGTGATATCACCAACGCCAACAAACAACTGCCAAGCTAATGCCACCGACTATTACGTCAGACATTAACTGAACAACTAGTCCAACGCTATAGATTGTAGCAATGGTCAGGTTTATCATTTAACCTTTGATATTAGTCGGTGGGATTAGTTTGGCAGTTGTTCGTTGGTAGGGGTGATCACTACTTTTTAACGGGAACACTTTTAGGTTAAGGTTGGTACACAATGTAGCACCTTGGTGGCCAGCCAGTTTTGTTCCGATATCACTACTTTAATTAGCTGAAGCTTGGTGGGTTCTTTCACCCTTGAGTGTTTTCTTTCAGACTTTATTAAACTGGTTGATGATTCACAGAGATTTAGTTTCATTCAGAACAATGTTATAGCCTGGAACTGGAAATAGATGTATTTTGCAAGTACATTGCCTGTCTGATTTTGCGATCGACTGAGCGTTATAACTGCGCAACCAAGCGCAGGGCGTTAAGTGTTAAACTTAAGGTTTGATCATAGAGCACAAACGAAACAATTTTTTGCCAATAACTAAAGGGGAAGTATTTTTGGATGAACACGAAAACAACTTGAAAACATTGTTTTACTACGTTACTCAACATAATTATTTAGAGTACTGTAATATGGAGTATCGTGCCTGTACAACTTACTATCCCTTCTCACAAATAATTCTTGTCATTAGAGCCAAAGCATGTGTTTGAAGTGTTTATCTTTGGGAGGATGGGGGATTAGGAGCCAAAACTGAAGTTAGCTTTGAACTCATCCGGTTCATTTGATCGACGAGTGCCTTCGGTGCTATCATTTTAACTTTCATGAGATATTTAAGCACATGGAACGAAATCAACCACGGACATGTGTTTTATCCAACTGCACAGTTTTGCAGATTTTGTTTTCTCTCCCTTAGTTTCGTACAGTTGCAGATGGGGCCAACCCAAGGCTAGATTGAAGGCGCAGAGTCAACGCTAAAAAGATGTGCAAACCCCCCCCCCCCCCCCCGTCACCAAAAAAAAAAGGAGAAAAAAAGGGAACTTGTCCAAATGAGCTTTGAAAGAATTAAGAATGGTGGCAGCCACGACTTTCACCGTATGTCGTGGCGGCCATCATTCGAGACTTCCAAAGACGCATATCTCTTTCAGAAACAATGCGATGCCTTAACAGATTAAATCATTTAAAATTTGAAAAGTCAGGGTGAGATCACAACGACTCTTGTCGAATCGCAACTGAAGAAAGTTTGAGGTGGTTAAGGCGGTTCTGATAAGGTAGGTGCCATAGAAGTTCACAAAGCTACACCGCTAGCCGGTCTCAATACGGGAAATGAAAGAGTCATAACAAAGAGATATGAGAACAGAGACTTGACAACAATACTCTATAACAGGTCGGAGAAAAAACTACAGCAAATATTTGAGTATTAAGTCCAGAGAAGGATTTAATATAACGAGCTTTTCGTGTGATGAACTCGGAATGCTGCTGAAACTAAAGGGAATTATCAACAAAGATTCCAAGATCAAGCTGTCGATTCTTGGGCTTGTGTTGGAAGTGTAAGAAAATGCAGGGTTGCTGTGTCCAAAGTGCATCACAATACATTTATTAGGATTTAGACACAGATCATCAGCCGAGGCCCAGACTGCCACGATATTAAGATTATGTTGGAACGGCTCATACAAAAAGTGGGAGCAAAAAGTTTGAAGTAATCAGCATAAATCGGATTACCATACTCACACGCACTTAAATATCTAAGTTTATGCAGACTGTTGTCATGGAATCCATGCCCTGAAACTGCGACATGATGCTGGTAAGTAAACGTTCAGCTTTCATAGAAAGCAAATTATTAACGAGCCATGCTCTCTTGCGCTACGTCAGTGAATGACAAAGACAAATACGCCTGTATTGAACTTTGTTAATGAAGTCAAATGCGCGTGACACTATCATAAGGTCACTAAAGTTAATAGATGCGTGGAACATTTTTTTACGCCTGGGTAAAAAAAAAAGTATTTTGCCGGCCCTCCTGCCTGGCCGGCTGAAAATTGTTTCTACTCCCCAAAGGTAACATCCATTACCTGTGTTTTTATTGCATTCCTTTCCTGAGGGATGCCTTCTCCTGGAGGTTTCTTGATTCTTTAGATCCACCCACTCTCGCGCATGTGCGACACACTCCCCGTCTATTTAACGCAGGCTCGTTCGAGCGGCTGCCATCTTTTTTTCCCTTCTCTATCAGTCACGGTGGTGACTCAAGAGGGGAGGTAGGGCGGATACAGGTAATGTATATTCCTCCGGGCAATAGAAACAATTTTCAGCCGGCCAGGCAGGAGGGCCGGCAAAATACTTTTTTTTTTGTCGTTGATGAATCTGATGCTTGGTCAAGAGGAATGTTGGGTGTTGGCAGAGTCACGGCTTCCGGCGAGAAATATCGAGGATCAATTGGCTTGGATGAAGAAATTCGTTTCTTGCGTGGAAATTTTGGTGATTTCTTTTATTGAGGTTCCTATGACCTCGAAACGTGTTGAAGCACCTGCCAGGCGTTTGAAGATGTAAGTGGGGTCGAAGACTTCTCCGTGCTTGTGGCTTGGTTAAAGTTGTTGATAATGACGTCTTGTTCATGTACTCTTGTTGTTAGTTGATCGTTGGCTGCACAAATTGAAGATACGTGGCCGCAGTTGACGCCTAGGGTGTGGTGTAAACCAGTGAGGTTTTCCATGAGTCTTTTCTTTTGGTGACTGGAAAGGTGTAAGCCTTTCTAGACTTTGTTTTTTAGTTCTTGCAAGGAAACTAGTTCTGGTGGGGAGCAAAGAGAGTCAGTTTCGATTGACACGACTGTTTCATTATCGGTCTTGTTTTGAGGAACTTGGAGTGTTATTACGTCGGTTTCAGGCGATTTCGGAGTAGCCGTGGAATTGTTTTCAGTCTTGTCGTTTGTGGATAATTCAGGGGATTCCATGAAAATGGGGAGTACACGTTGAGTCTTTTTATTGCTCGTGGTCGTGCAGGTTTTCGCTGGTGAAGGGTTGCTGAGCATGGTGTCGATGAGGATACTGGAAACACAATGTCCGATAAGCGGGTGGAGTTTCCAGGCGTTGCTGGCAGATTTGAGGAGTTTTCCCGAAGTTTTTTCTCGTGTATTTGCATTTTCCTAGCTGCACTTTTCCTTCTCATTCGGAGAATTTTTGCCCAATGTTTTGGGGAGATTTCCTTGCAATAGGAGCACGGGCAACGATAGTAATCGTATGGGCGGTGACGAGCACAGGCGGGATGTGGGTCCGTTTTTTTTTTTTTTCCAGGGACGATTCCAGCACATTTACACGTTTGGATTTCTTAGTCACGAGCTAGTGACAAGTTTCCTGTGAGTCTTGCATAATTTTTCATGGGTGATACTGACTTGACTTTGCCTCCTCTTGTTTCCGGTATGGTTGTGAAAAGGGAACACTTTTCGTGTCGGAAAGAACAAAGCGATACTTTGCGACAATGTTTCACGCTTTTGGTCCCGCGGGGCCTTCCGGGAAGGTTGATGAATGATGGAGGTAGTGTTGAAGGCTTTACGGTTGCATGGAGGAGCCCCACATTTTAGGACTCTTTCCATCTCTTTTTTTTTTTTTTTTTAGCGGCTTTTGCAGCGATTTCCATCTTGTGATGGGGCAAAACTTATGCCGATCATCTAGGTGGCATTTGTTGTGCTTGATTGTTAAGAAGTGTGCATTCTTTGGAATGTTTGCAAGGAAGTTTTCCTTGAGTTTTCTTTTCTTTCTTTTTGGATTGGTTAGCCTGTCATTTTGACAGTTTGCTAGTTCATCCGAACGTTTTCTTGTGTTGCGGTTTGCTTGCTTGATGGCTTAGATTTCTTGTTAGTCCGTTGGATCGTTCGATTGCCTGCTTGGGTGTCAAAAATGTTTTGTTTACTTGGTTTTTGGATTGCTTGTTGAATGCTGATTGGCTTGATTGGTTATGGGGTTGACATCGTGTTTGCATGCTTGTACACTTAATTGCGCGTCTACATGGTGGAATGTGTGTTTCTTTCCTTGCTTGTGTGCTTGCGTTGCATGTTCGGCTTGTTGTGTTGTTGATTGTTGGTTTGCTTCCTTGCATGATAGCTTGTTTGCTTGTAAACTTGCGTTTGCCTGGTTGTTCGATGGTTTTCTTGTCTGTTGTTAGTTTGTTTCTTTGGTTCCGTCCCTTCATGCGTGTTTGCATGTGAGCGTTTTTTTTTTTGTTCCTCTTTTGGCTTGTTTGGCTGCTTGCTTGTTCGTTTGCGTTTTGCTTGCTTGCTTGATCGGTTGCTTGCTATTTCTTATTTGGTGATTTGTTTGTCTGCAGGTTTGCTTGCATGGTAGTGTGATTGTTGGCAAACATGAGAGTTTGCCGCTTGCTTGTTGATTGGTTCTATTCAAACACCCAAGTTTGAATTCTTGGTTGGATAGGGAGTGAGGTAGAATCAGTTGTAGACTCCATTGAGATTTGAGGGGGGGGGGGGATGGAACGCAAACCGTCCCCTTTCTCTCTTCCTTAATCATTTGTGTAGAAGGGTCGATGTGATGAGTTTTCGTGAAGCTGAAGATTGTCTTGAATATGACGAGATCTGGAGGGGGGAGGGGGAAGAGAGATTGCGTACAATTTCTTCCCCTTTTCCCCTTTTTTGGGAGTTCCTTAGTCTGTGACAAGGGATTTGTGATGAGACAAGAAGCTGAAGATTGTGTTGACTTGTAGTTGTTCTGCTGTTGTTCTTGGTGTGTTGTTGTTGATTCGTCAACGGGTTAAGGTGATTTTCGGTGTCTGCATGTATGAAAAACATTGTTCATGAATTCTTTGTTCTTTAGGAGGAAGAATGGTCGAATCGTGTGATCCCGGATTGCAAGATATTTGCAAGAGATTTTCTGTCTTCGTTTGAGAAAAAGGCGATATGTTTGCGAGTTGGCTCGCTTGTTTGTCTGCTTGTTACTTGGCTATGAGCTGGCTTCTTTGCTTCTTTGCTTGTTTGTTTGCTTGCAAATGGCTTGGTTGCTTCTTTAATTGCTTGTTTCCTTGGCTGTTTACATGTTGGCTTGCTTGTATATCTGCTTGCATGTCTTCTTGCTTGTTTGCTTGCTTGGCTTGTTTGTTTCGTCGTTTCCATGGGAGAGATTGTGGACGGAGCTCAAGGTTTCCCGGTGGGAGCCGTGAGTGAGTCGTGCATGACGAGGCGAAGCGGTCCTACGGTTGTCAGGTAGGCAAGAGCGCAGCTGCGGTCGGGCGAAGGCGTAGGTGGCAGATGCGAGGACGCCGGATGAGAAGTTCGAGAGACGGACGGCATCAATCCAGATATGGCGAAGCAGCCGTGGCAGAGTCAGCGGCATAGCCGAAGCTCGACAGGAGAAGCGAAGCGACCGTCACGGTTGATGGAGGAAAAAAGATGGCAGCCGCTCGAACGAGCCTGTGTTATATAGACAAGGAGTGCGTCGCACATGCGCACTGGGTTGCGAGAGTGGGTGGATCTAAAGAATCCTCCAGGAGAAAGCATCCCTCAGGAAAGGAATGCAATTCAGACAATCGCCGTTTTGTCCGATGCTCCAGGTATGCCTGACATTTTCTCGGGGACGATAATTGTGACCAAGTTTGCTTTATATCAAGTAACCGCTATGTTGTTGGAGATATTTCACGATATCATTAATGGATGTAATGATTGTTGTTTTGTATGCTGCACGATATGCTAGCGTCACCATCATTAAAGTTGCAATGACAGACTCGTGAATACTTGTCGTTGCCCTTAAACACGACGGTTTTGGCTGCTGAAGAACTGGAAAAGTGGTTTCGTTTTAGTTGTACGCAGTAGGCAGAAATCATTTCAATGAGTTGAGTGTGGAAAGGCGTTTACGCACAAGTCTAATTTTATGAAGCACGCCCTTGCAAACATTAAGAAACCGGTTCAATGTGAAAAGATTTTTTTGAACGAATTTTATTTAACGTGACACGCAGTTATACGCCGCTGAAAGAAATCGTTTAAATGTGTTGAATGTGGAAAGGCATTTGACAAGAAGAGTCTTTACGGACTTGAGTTCTGCTCTAAAAACTCCAGGGCACTCTGGGATGACACTGCTCGCGCGTATCATCTCAGCATCAAGAGGGCTCTCGGATGGTCTAAGTTTGCAAGTAATCATGACGCTTGTTTTGAAGTTGGCCAACTAACTTTTCCGTTGATCGCCATCTGGAATAAGGTTAGGTTGTGGCAACAACTCAGATCGGGACATAATTGCCTTATCGGGAGTATTTTTGGTGGCACCAACGGCTGGTGCACTGAGTTCGGCTCCCAAATTCATGATGCCCTGGTGGAATTTGGAAGGTGGTGCGAGACAAGGAGAGGAACCGATTTGCTCGACGAATGACACAAGCGGGTTCAAGCCAATGTTGTTCTGCGCCAGGCTGTTCCAACTTGAACGCTTCTTCCCGTTTGTTTTGACGTATTTGCCTTTTATGTGCTTCTATTTTTTTCATTTTGGAGAAGCGGAACATTCAAATTCGTAGTGTCTTGACGCCATTTTATGCGACTGCTGTTTTGCTGCATTCACGCGATGATGTATTTGCTTGATGCTGCGTTATCGTTCTCTCTGGAGAGAAGTTCGTTGAATGCGGGTTGTTTTGTGCTGCTTTTTCGTTGGGGAAACTTTTTGAAGCAATGTCGAATTCATACTGGAGAGAAGCCGTTTTTTATGTGAATGTGTAGTGCTGCATTTTCCGGAAGTGGCCCATTGACGAGACTGTCGAATTCATTATGGAGTGAAATCGATTTAATACGAGTTGTGTTGTGGTGCTCCTTTTCTACAATGGAGAGAAGCTTTAAATGCAAATTGTGTTGTGCTGCATTTTCACAAAGTGAAGCGTTTACAGCAACACAGCCGAATACATACTGGGGAGAAGCCGTTTAAATGCATTGTGTATTTTTTATTTTATTTAAGTCATTTAAATGTGAGATGTGCTCTCACGCATGTATGTGAATGTACCTCGTTGTACTTGCAATAAATTTATCTTATCTATCGCTGCATGCAATTATACAGTGGTTAGAAGCCGTTTAAATGTATCAAGTGTGGACAGGCTTTTGCTCACAAGCGCACGCACTTGTTCGTACACAGCTGGAAGAAACAGTTTGAATGTGTTGAGCGCAGATAGGCTGTGGCGGCACAGTAAACTTTAACAGCGCGTGCATTTGTACACAATGGAAAGAAAATGTTTGAATGTGATGATTGTGGAAAGGCTTTTGCGCACAAGTGTCATATACCAAAAAAAAAATATCGCTTGCTCGCATCAATTTTTTTACACTACTTCCTAGAACCACTTGATTAATTTTTAACGGCCTAACGTAAATACATCCTGACGCCTAGTTTTTTCTCATTGACCTGTGTTGATCATCGTGAACAATCGGCATGTTCTTTAATTAATCACACATTAACCATTCTAATTAGGCTGACGTGAAGAAAATAGGCTATAACAAAGGGTAAAAAGGTTTGTGGAAGAGAGTTATTTTCAGTTGCAGACAGTTTAGCTGGCTATCAAAAGTGATTGCTTGCCAGCGGCCTTGCCAGACATGCATTTGTGTACCCAGTTTGCCGCTAATTTGTCGCTCATCTCATTCTTCGATTGTTTATTTCTTTGAATATTTGACAACACAAATCACACTTTCACCACCAGCGTGGCAATTTAGTAGATCACTACAACATAAAAAGTTCACTTAAATTTTCGAAGAATTGTCCCCGTTCTCCTTCTTTGGAAGTTTGCTTGTGGCTAAAAAAAAAAAAAAAAAAAAAAAAAAAAGGCAGACCCAACGGATGGTTGATGGCGGTTGCCCAAATTGAAACTTCCCTCTAACATGTCACACCACTAATCTCTATGAGAGTATCTAAGTTCACTGTCCGATTTCCTTTTTGGCCAAGTCTGCGTGTAGGAAACTGTCTATTTGGTTTAAGATGGCAGTAGGGTTCATGAGGAGAATCTGGCCAGTAAGGTTCGTGAGGAGAATCTGGCGAGTAGATTCGTGAGGAGAATCAGGTGATGAGAGAAGCTCGTGATTGCTAAGATTCCAATGCACGAAGGTGGGCTTCCTGATTAGTGATGAAATACATGAGGATGGAAGTGTTGGCCCAATCGATCTTATGCTTGAATCTCTTGTGGTGTTGTGCTACCCCATTACGGTAAGCTTCTCTCCTCATCGGCTTGCTCCCACGAGTTCTTTGATTCTGGAAAATAGTTGCCGCTTTTACAGATTTATTTGAAGACAATTACTTGCCAGCAACTAAACACGCAACTGCCTTACAAGCTCAGTAGGGACAGGTCGGTAATCAAAAATCTTTCCGATCACACAAACAACCGATCCCGCAATAACTTTCAGCTTTTTCATGTTTAAATTAAAAGCAGACGAAGCTACTTGGGGGGGAAAAAACCCCAAGTAACCAGTTTCTGCTGAGAGGCGAGTTTAATAAGCTGCTGCGGGAAAAATAGTGTAGTCGGCCCTGCAAGTATCAGAGGCTACAGCTCCACGTCACATTCAAATAGCAGAGGAACGGTCACGAAAATGAAAGCGGTGATGTATAACCCGAAGAAGACAGTCGTTCTGAGCCCCTCCATCCCCAGAAAAACCAGACTGCCGAAAAGTTGCAAAGACATAGGGATGAATAATCTTTTCCCATTGAAATCTAAGCGTAAAGACATAAAGATGAACCAAATTTTTGAAGTAAGCGATGTGACATTTTTTAAGATGTAAAAAAAAAAAAAAAAACACCTGGTGCCCTTGTCACTTCCCACAAAGGACAATAACGGCATTTTTCCGAGTCTAACCTATAGTAATACCATATTATAGTCAACATCACATTAAAAACAAAAATAAACAGACCTTTTCCCTCTTTGATGGCTTGGCGGTCTTGCTCCAGCTCCCGACGCTCGTCTTCAATCAGCAGCTTATTGAGCATAACAGCTTCTGAAGTCTCGTATTCTCTCTGAGCAAAATTAACCAAAAGAATTGTTACATGGGAACAGTACTTAATTATTTTCAACGGAATCTCAAAAATTCAACTTTTAACTTACCATGCTATGTTTCAGTAGCAGGCAGCGGTATTTACTCAAAATCTGATGAGCTTTCTCTACCAACTGCTCAGACACCGTGTCAAACAGATCGTCCGCTACAAACAAAAACAGTCGACAACATTAATCTTAAATACATAACAATAAATCTCAATATTTTGAATTAAAGCCATGCAAAGTTTTAAAAATGTCTCCAGCATCAACAAATCACTTAAAAAAATACGTATCATTTTACTGTCAGGGATTCGATTAAACTTTGCTTAACTATTAACCATTCCACCCACATTTCACCGATTTTGGCACTCCAGCGTATTAATCATCTCGACAAACGTTTTCAGTCAATTTTATCTCGTATGCAGTTACACAACGTAAACAGAAAACCACACTCCTATGAGGTCTATGTGCCTGACAAACATTTTCTACACTTTTTGTTCCATAGGAATTTTAAGTCCCAATATCACAGCTTTACTGATGACTAATTGGTGCATCATTGGTACAAACCCGATATTTACTAATTGTTAAAAAATGACAAGGTTGGAACCGTCACTCAGTCCGTGAAAACAAAGATTTTGAAGGAAATTTGAAGCTGCGGCTGCTGCTTATCTACCTTGGCAGTTGGCGACGAAGATCACGGCAATGCTCTTTTGTCGAACCCAGGAAACATGTCGGCGATGAGACTTTTGCAAGCCACTTGGTCGTGTCAACGACATACTTCCTGGGTCCAGCAAAACAGCAGTCACTGGGCAGTCCGTGAAAAAAAAGATTTTAAAGGAATTAAAACTGCTGCTCAGCGATTCTTCCTTAGTAGGTGGCGACAACTACGACCATGGCAAGGCAATGCTCTTGCGTTGGAACCAGAAAGTATGTCGGCGACACGACAAGGGGGCATACAATTGCGTTGCCGACATGCTTCCCGAGTTCAACAAAAGATAATCGAGATGATCGTCATTGTTGGCACTTATCAAGGAAAATTCCTGAAAATCTTCGTTTTCACATGTTCAACCTTATTATAAATGGGCGACATGTTCAACCTTATTATTTTTATCACGAATCAGTAACAGCGGCATACACGCGTTTTCACCTATTCTATAATTGTACTTAAAAAATTTTTATTTCTATGTCACCACTAATATCGTATACGTCCGAATATAAGACGCCTCAAAGCATAGGCTAGGATAGGCTAGGACAAATAAACAGAATGTCTGAAAGTAAGAGTAACAAGCCAAATCTACGCATGAATTCAACCACACGATTTACTAGCGTGTAACACTCACCCTTCTGCAGATCCTGCTGCGTGGGCGTCTTGCTGTTGAAGACATGGTATTTAAGTAACCTCCGACAGGCGTCTTTGTTGGACCGAAATGGAGTTTTACAGTCTGGAGTTAGGGCACCAGCTTGGTCGCTAGTAAGCTGTTGCTGCAGACTAAAGACACATTTCAGTTATTCAAAAGATCTGCTACAAAATAACAATAATCAACATACAACAACTTGACACTTACAGCACAGTCTGCGAGATCGGCGGAGGGGCAGGTCGCTTGATCCCGCGATTGGGCTGCAAGACATACAAATAAAATAATGTTGTGACATGCCTTTTTTTGCGATTAATAGTTATACAAAGAAAATGAACGGAATAGTAAGGCGATACGCAGGGAGAGATTCTGGTACCAATACCGCTGCCGATTGAAGTAGTACTGACATACAGGCCTAAACAATAAACAACTTATCAATTTAGGAGGACGAAATACCGCTGGCTACCAAGTTTCAGACCAAAAACGAGTGGCCCTTAACATCATACGAAAATCCATAGTGAAAAGGAATACCTTCACAGTATTAAGGAAGCTTAGAGGACATTTTTTGGGGGGGATGGGGAGGGGCGCACATATTTTGAGCGCTCTTGGGTAAGCATAATTTTCTTTAGGCCCTGTTGGACGGACGAGTCAGAAAATCATGACTAAATTACATGAAAAATACAATTCTAAGCCTGAAAATCGGTACTTTAGCAAAGATCAGTACTTTAAATGTCTAGAAAGAAATGCCTTAGCTTCTGAGGTTAACATCCAATTCCATCACCTTGTTAACCTCAGAAACCTTGTAAACCTTTTTACAAGGTTTACAAGTTGTTAGTGTCGTTGCTAATGTTGAGTAAAGTAAAATACATTTTTCAAAATATATGCTTAGTCTCTGGGATAGTCTTCATCTTGTCATACTTCATAATTATGCATGCTACACTATTTGGATTTATCGTACGAAAGGGGTTTAAAAAAAACCACTTTTTGAATGTTTTCGAGAACACTTTCTTGTTATTAGCCTCGTTCTTTCTTCAAAAATGTCCGGAACGTTTTCCACAACTGTGCCCATGTTGTGGATATGGGCTAATATATATAGCTCATATATATATTCACTCGATCATTATAGCCCATATTATATGATCGAGTGAGAACTTTAATCATGTTAGGAAAAAAAGGGCGCAAACGTTTGTTGTTCGTGCCCAGGCTTGGAAGAATGGCAAGACTGGACAGCCACGTGCTAATTGTGTAGCACGTGCCACTATTGTCGTCGTTCTTCGTTGTCAGATGTGCCGCAGCAAGACGTGTCGGAACGGCTTCGTTGGTGCCGTTAGCTTAGGTAGCCTACAATATAGGGAAAGTGTATTTAGCCGCGGCCCTACAGATGTGTCTGACGTCGGTGGTAGCCTTCAACGAGATGTCGGCAACAAGACGGCCGTAAAAGACTCGCTCCAAAGGACGCCCGACCGGAAGATTGTCGTCAACGCATACAAGCAGTTCAACAGCCACGTCGCTACGTTGAGGTAAATATACAGCGCATATATGTACGCTATATACCCAATCCTCTTCTCACAGCAAATCATATATATATATATATATATATATATATATATATATATATGTACGACTGAAGTTCTCCCTCCAGAAAAAATTAGCAAAACTGAAGAATTAATATCTCCGTTCCAATTCAATATTTTTCAACGAAACTTGACCAGATAGTACATAAGTATGAAGATATATTACGAAAAATTATGCAATTCGTTTCAATAGTAAAAGCAGGGAGCCCACGTAAATTTGAAAACTGTTCACTTCTTGTTGTTCTGCCACCGTTTAAAAAAAAACTACTGCACCTACCTAAAATCTGAAACATGATCTAAGCCAGAAACTTCCTGGGCCTTCATCCTCAAAGAGACCAGTTTTGGTCAAGCCATTCCAGGGTTACTGGACCCTGAAGGATCCGTTTTATTGTTTTACATTGTTTTAAACATTGTAATTAGGCAACAAAGCCAATCAGCAAACGCCAGTCATAGACTGAACAATAAAGAGATGTTTACAATGCAGCTAAGCCAACAATTATTCACCAAAACAAAAACGTCAAGTGTGCCGTAAAGAAAGGGTTACTAGATTAAAAGGGTTAAAGGTAGGGCTTTACTTGTTAAAATGACCATGGATAAACATTTAAGATTTTGAATATAAATAAACAAATGCACAATTCAGAAAATGACGCCTGTTTAAGTACTGTTGTGCTTTAAGAATAATTTAACTTGTAAATTCCTTTTTTGCTTACGAATTGCATTATTCTTAAAGCACAACAGCACTTAAATAGATGCAATTTTCTCAATTGTACACTTGATCATTTAAATTCAAAATTTGTATCCGTATACACTTTAAAAAGTAAAGCCATATCACCCTGTAAGTAACCCTTTTTTGCGGCAAACTTGATGTTTTTGTTTGTTCTTTAATTTGGCTACAGAAATCATCTAAGGGTAGTCTCAGTAGGCATGTTAAAAGCTAATTTTTTTCTTGTGTGTTGACGTGATGATTTAAAAAACTCTTAATTTAAGGATTTTCGGCATATGTGGTCAGTTTTATATCGTCTCTCCCTTCGTAGGTAGGAAGTACCTTTCGACTTCCTCCCCCCCTCAATTTGAGCATGGCGCATTACAACTAACACATATTTCATCAATTATTAGTTGACAGACTGTCCCTTGGCAACAGCCTTGCCCACCAGCCAATGAAACAATCGAGGTGAGCGAATCTTACCGGGTTGGTGCAGCAAAATGTTCCAATTACCACAAGTAACATTGAGTTAAAATTATTTCTTACACGAAAATTGCCTGATAGATTAGTTAAAGTTAATTTACGTTGCATTCATACTTAAATTAACTTTAACTGATCTGTCAAGCAGTTTTTGTGTAAGAAATAATTTTAACTCAATGGTACTTTGATTTTTTTCGAGCAGGTACTTCCTTGCAGCAAACGCATTCAGCTTGTGTCCGGATGCACACGGGCTTGTCGGCCGCCGCTCGCACGCATTATATGTAAATACTGTATCCATAAGACGAGCGAGCGACAAGATCCCGTGTCCGGATGCAGCTCCGACATGTGCACCAATTCGGGCAGCCAATATCTTTCAGTAAAGCCCTCTCGCGAACTACAAAAAAAAAAATCTTCATTCTCAAATGAAGTTATTTGGCTCAGTAAATTTGAAGACAAATCCATGTGACAACCCCACCCCCTTTCTTTTTTTCAAATAATTGGTAAGCAAACAGCACGACAGTACTGGCCAGCTAAGGATGTCATACACTTGAGTTACCCACAGCCAACAGAGCCTCTCATGGGCTTCCGTCAGCGCTCGAGTCGAAACGGAGTAGCTCCATCTGTCGGCATGAATTTCGTTTGTTCCGCGCGTAACAATGGTGGCTCCTATTACAGGTTTTGGTGATGCAGTAATGAAATTGTTGAATCGGACGTACTTAACGTCTTCCTACCGCAATTCTTCTGTGTAGTTATTGTATAAGTGATCCATAAGTAAAACATGCGTGTCAAAATGGATGTAATTGCCCTTCAATACCCCGAAAGGAGACAATTGTCCATAAATATATAAATCAATGTAAAGAAATCCATTTTGTTTTTGTTTGGGGATGTTTGCACTAGGGCTGGGATCGGTTACACAGTTAACCGGAAACTGTTACACGTTCGGTTACACGGATTATAAAACCCACATCCGAAAAACGTTTGCTGTGGGCACCATTCAAAACACGCGGTGAACGAGCCAAAAATAGCCAAGTGTCATCATGTAGGCCTACTAATCCAAACACTCAAAATCTGTGAAAGTAGAAAACCGGGGTGGGTAGAGGGCAGCTTATTTACAAATAATCCGCATGGGCTTGTTGTCCCATCGAAGCTGCTTACTTTCTTCGAAACAAACTGCTGATCGCCAGCGCGTACACGAGGCAGTTCAAGACAAGCTGGCCAGCATCTGCCCTCCCCGCTTCATGGAGAAGTGGACTCGTCTATTACCTAGCGCGAGCGGCAGGGAAGCGGCGTCATAACACATAAACGAAATGCGTTGCTACCCGAAAACGCGAACATGCTAATTTTTCTGGCTCCTAATTTTAAATGAATGGAACATTAACGAAAACGTTGCGTTAAATTTTGTTTTGTTTTTGGCTTACATTGTCGTAAATAGGCCTATGCCATCTTGTAGAAATTTTAAAGCTACATGAAGTCAAAATTCTTGATAAAGTACGTACTTAAATTTACCAACGAAATTTACCAACGTCAACTTTCTTCTAGTTTAAATCCCAAAATGCAACATGTAGTCAATAATTGTACTTGTCTTTTTTTTTCAGCTTTGTTTTTTAATAATGTACTACACACGGGTGAAATCTTTTAGGCTGTATTTATGGCTGAAAACGGAAAAACGGTTTTCGTGTAACCGACCGGAAAAAAACCCGCTTAAACGGATAACTAAAAAACCGAAAAGTACCAGCCCTAGTTTGTACTGTTTGAAAGTAATACGCATTGCATGTGACAGGTCAACAAGCTCATTGTTTTTTTTTTCCCTAAGTAATTCGGATTGAGTGGAGACAGAAGTTTTATCCCTAGTTAAAGAAAACAAATCATACTACAGAGAACTAAAAAAAAAAAAAATCAACAAGTTTTTTACCTGAATAACAAGAATCCCCCCTGTTAGGCCCGAATTCGTTGAAACTGTAATAGTTGTTGGAACTGAAGGCTTTATCGGCGAGGAACTTGTACAGGGTGGGGCCGAGGTAATTGTCGCAACAACGGTGGTGGCCGGCAAGATGGGTGTAGGCTGCTGTATTTTTAGGATGACTGCCTGCTTGTTCGGCGCTAACAAAACTGGCTTATCTGGCGTCAGGGTCTTCAATTGCTGCTGAATAGTTTGTCGTTGTTGAGGGGTCAGATTCACGACTTGATTGTTAACCTGTGAAGGATACCAAAAGTGTTAAATGATACTGTCAATCAAAACACCTTCTTGAGCTTGTATAAACAGCGCAACCTACTTTTTTCTGAAGTGGCTGCGTGACAAAAACAATAAATCAACCATAATACCGTACTGGCCCGAAGATAAGACAGTATTTTTTTCGAATTTGTACCATGTAAACCAGTGTTTCTCAAAACTGTGGGTTGTGATCCCAATGGGGTCGTGAATAGGTTCTCATTACCAGTAACTGAAAAGCTGTAGTTGTTACCTCAGATGAATTTGAAATATCAAGCACCGGGTTACAAAGCGATCCATTTTTATCAGCACCCAAACAGTACAGTCGAGTTTCTATCAAGAACGACAGTCCATTAATGATTCAGCTATCTGTGTGCAGGTCATGTGTAATCTCTTAACTGGAGCACAAGCATAATTAAGGCAACACGAACAACGAAATGGACCAGACGCAACATTGAAACATCAGTTCTAATCAAAGGAACTGAATGAATTCTGGACTTAGGTACAGAGTACAATGATTTGTCACGACGTGCCACTGAAAGCACGTGTTCCATTTGCTTCTTCTTACATATGTGAATCAGGGATTTTCTTTTTAGTCGGACTGAAGACAATAGTTCGTAACCGACATACGATTGAATTTGTGGAGATTGAGCTAAGACAAAAATTAACAAATACTGTAGCAAATTTGGAGCAGTTGTGCTCTGAAAAAACAAGTACATTGCACAGACAAAAAAAAAATCAGTATACTTTTTTGTAACCCATCTATAATTGCAAAGCGCTAAATTTGCATTACCGGTGTGGATGGGCCGTGACCTGTTTCCAGTGGTCAAATTTTGAAAAATGGGTCGCGGTTAAATAAACTTTGAGAAACACTGATGTAAACTGCATCTACGTCTTAAATTCTACTTTCTACTTTAAAACAGCTGCCATTAACGAAGGAAGATCTTATTTTACTGCAAAGTTAATAAAACTTCGATAAAAAATCAGTCAACATTTATTTATTTGGGCCAAAATTGCAAATTTTGCAATCGCAAATTTTCATTTTTGGCTTCAGCAAACGGCGTACACCTCACCTATTGAAAAATGGAGCCAAAATTCTTATTAGTAAACAAGTTGCATTATACTCTGCTAATATGTTATTTATATGAAGCAAGCAGTCTGCATTAAAGACTGTCCTTGTGAGGAAACACA
>JAHWFP010144707.1:579-27325 GCA_023313725.1 Lithobius niger
TTTTTTTCCAAAGTAAAACCAAAGACTAGCATCTTAACCAGACAGCTAAAGGTTGCATGTGAATCGTTGTCAGTGACCTCATGTGAGTTGAATTTTTATTCAATATTACTTGCATTTTGGCGAAAATGTACTTCAAGTTTGAAGTTGGTGAAATTTCTTGATCGTTGTTGATACTTGAGCGTTAAGCACGATTTACTTAACGATTTTTTTTTGTTGTTGCTGAAATCTGAAACCAAGAATTTTTGTAACCCAAAATGAAACTGCAAACTAAACACTGTTTTGTAAATATTTTATTAACCAATGTTCAATAAATGTAAATAGAGCTCCAGTGTGTTTCCAAACATTATTTACTTAGTTACTTAAACTTAGAAAATTTTAGTTTAAAGTTAACTACTCGTAAATGCACGTTTTTTCCCATGGTGGCAGCAAAGAATTACCGCTTGCCAAGTTAGGTTAGTTTTATGAAAGCATTAGTCCGCAACGTCGCTCCCTCCGTGAATAGTGGCCTGCTATGCTTGTTGTCCTGAAATCCAGCAAAATTGGAAAGAAAGACCAGTAGCCTAACTTAGCAATACTGTATCCGCACCAGTACGATTAGTGACGTTTGCCGGCACACTGTTTTGGGTCGACGCCGCTACATAACTTAGCGGACGCGGTTCAGCTTGCTGGGTATTCCTGGATTGGAACCCTAGATAAAAATGCTTTTTCTAATCTAAATTAAGTATTTGAGAATCAACTTCGTTGTTCTTGTTGAAAAATGTGAATTTCAAATGTAAATTCTGATAAATTGTTTTTGCCAAACTTGTCAAAAGCCAAACTAGTGAACCTAATGTTTTCATTATTCTGATGTTTTAAAATAAAAACCAAGAGTTTTTAAACCTCAGGTTCGTTCCCTAGTAGATTAATTGTTTTTAAGTGTAAATTATTATGTAGCCCTTTTAGCTTTTATACTTCGTTTAAACAGTTAAATTAATCCACCGTTGGTGGCAGTGTAATTACCGGTAGCATTCAGGTTAGGCCTTAGTAAGGACCCGGCGCTCCATCCCCTACACCGGGACTGTAGCCCATGCTGTGCTTATTATCATAAAAAGTCAAAATAACCATGCTAACTTGAAGCTAAGCAGTACTCGTCAACCAATGATGTCGGGGGCGCTACAAGCACCTCAGCCGTCGTAGCGTCCGCCGCTAAACATCGGAGGTGCTCTTCCTTCTTGACTTTTTCTTGTCCGACGAGTGTGGATGGCGTTCTTTAGAAAGATCGGGAAGGGACGGAGGTATTACGGAAGAGCGGAAGGATGGATCGGGAGAAGTTTCTTGGGTTCTTGGGGTGGCGGAGGCGGCTTCTTCCTGCTGACGTGCTCGGTCCGCACGTTGTTCAGATAATTGTTGATGCTTCCGAATTGTGATCCATCGAGGGGGCGAGATGTTGATACAAATCCTGCATTTCTTCGTCCACCCATCGCACAAACGGTGTCGTTGACAGTTTGGATGTGGGTCAACTCGTTTCAACGTTGAAAGACCAGCAAAACCCGGAAACCAAAATGGTTTAGGGGAGGGAACATTCGGTAGCGAAAACAGACCGGTTTGTGGAGGATCGACTTGATTGTGGACGGAACTGTCGGATGAGGAAGAGTCCGCCATGACGGAGGAGTTGCGAGAGAGACAATGACGGTTACTGTGTTGTGGAGCGTTTGAATTTTGGCGGTTACGACGCGGCAGGGCGCGCCATCTGGTGGCGGTGACGTGAAGCAGGCTGGAATGAAAGCGGAAGGAAGCAATCGTGTGCTCGTAGAGGGCGTCAGTGCAGGCCAGACGCAATGCATGTCGTAGGTATGTTGTGTCTTCCTATTATTTATTATGATAAAAGAAAAATTTCTCTTTTTCTTTTACAAATGACAGCGTCCTACGTACGGAAGGGAAAACAGCCGAAGCTTGAAATATTTGGGTCAGGATGTATGTGGAAGCGGAAGATAGGGAAGGATAAATCGTAACCGGTGCCTGTAGTCTGGTGTAATGATGATTGGGAGGAAGGAGGGCGGAGGTACCCGACGATTTTGGTATATTTATGAGAAGGAAGGTGATGCAGAACCAGCCGAATTCCATAAGTTAGGTGTAGACAAGCAGAACGGAGGCATGGGTTTCCTCCCTTGGGGGCCAGGTGGGTAGAGACAGCGGACTCGTATGATGCGGAAGGGTAGTAGCAGACTACCGCACTTGCGAGCAGACAAGAAAGGAAGAGCTACATGTTGTTTTGTACCAGAAGGCCCAACGGACGGGAATAATGGTAGACGCACGATGCGGAAGAGCGGAATTCGGGATTGTTCAAAAACAAGTGAGGTCGGAGGAGTCAAATCCTTTGTACAGGAAGGTTGAGCGGACATGAACGCTGGCAAGCAGGTGGCAGTTGGCGTTGCGGACGATGGTATGGATGAGAGGTGTGATGCCCTGTATGGTGACAGGCCGGTGCCGTAGCGTTGGAGGCGAACGTGGTGAAAGTGAGAGAAATTCCGGAGACAGTGGCTCGAGGATTGTGTATCGAATGTCATAACGAAGTTCCTCTTCACAAATTAGGTTGAACGTGGAGGCCGAACAAGCGGAAGGTCCAGAAACCGGTTGCGGAGGATGGACTTCGGAAGGAAAGTTCGGGCCGTAAAACGGCCTGTTGAACGTTGGAAAGGGAAGTGTTAGATGTAAAGAGTCTGGAGGGAAGAAAGGTCGGAGATGACCGAGTATCCGCACCAAGAGGAATCCTGACAACGGGAGATAGGAGGCTGGACAGGCCGGGAAGGAAGGGGCGGTCAGAGCGGAGGGTTTGGAAGAGGATAATCCAAACTTCCGAAAAGCTCCTCTCTGGGCAGTGGAAGGGAAGTGTGAGATGAGGGTAGGAAAGGCCGCGGAGGGCAGTTGTCGAGGTTGTCGGTAAAGAAAAGAGTGCGCCATAGGAGGACGGCCAGAGCGCCGAGCAGGGGCTTGGAAGATGTAGGGACGTCGGAGGGGAACGTGACCCTCCCTTGACGAGAAAGAAGAGTCTTCTGGTTGTGAGGATGTGGAAAAACAGCGGGGCCGAACAGACTTGAGTGTCAGACTGGCCATGATCCAAGGAAGCGGAAGCGGCATCGCACCGACAGGAGGAGAGGTGAAGACTGCCGGTTAAAGGTGAAGGAGCGGTAGATCGTGATGCGGAGGCATGAAAATGGGACGTATCGTCCTGTGCCAGTAGTTTTAAAGTGGGAACGGCAGACGAGAGGCCTTCCAACGAACGAGTAGGAGGCGGTGGCAGGCCTGAAGAGGGCGGAGGAGAGCCAGCTTGCACCGCAGTAACGGAGGTAGCCATATACTCCCAGGAAAACCGCAGAGGGCGGAAGCAGTCCAGGCGGAGCGGAGGGCGTCCTTCTGCTGGATTGGAGGTATGTGGGGAAAGCTCAGAACGATCACACGCGGCGATCGCCCTAGGAGAAATGATGCCAACGGAACGCTGCACAGGAGCTTATATAAGCAGACCCAGGCCCACACATGCGCAGTACCGTACGAGCTTGGCAGGGAAGACAACTTTCAAGATTCTAGGGGAAAATAAGCTGAAAAGGGGGGAACTGCTATTAAAAACAGGTAATTTATATTTTCGTCGGCTATAAAAATCGCATTTCGTGCAAGTACAGGATGAACATTGCTTACGTGAACACCTGCGTTCTGGCCTACAATGACTGAAGCACAATTAAGTAACCAGCCTTCCAAAATCAAAAGCACCTGGAATTAGCGCTCATGTATTTAATCGTGGAAATGCACCAAACATCAAATTATCTACGCACGAAAAAAGAATTCTTGGTCTACTGCAAGCTATCTAATATTTGCAACAAGTGTTTTAATTTTCCTAACTTCCTCTTTTACTTTACAAACCGTAAGATGGTAAGAGTAATGGTGTTATTGACAAACCTTTAAAACTGCGTCAGTATTCACAGACGATCTGTCATGTCGATGTGGGTTTTCTGGACATGCCCTATATATCCGTGCATAGGCACCTTCTCCAATCTTATTTACTATGCTATAACGATTCTTTTCTGTAATCAAACAATACATTTTGCATTTTAATCATGCGTGTGCACCCAAACAGCAAACATATAATAAAATTGGCATTTTTACACTTGTGGTAAATTCACAAATTCCTACCTCCTAGAGTTACTAACGTGTTAACCCTCATGCAAGGCATTTTTGCATTCACGAATGTCACTTTTTTGTCATTGATAGTGCCCGCTTGAAAACGATTTCCGGCCCAGTTCCGCATTGCACATTCCCGCACTTGTGGGCTAAATGGATCTAAATCTTCCAGATTCATTCTTTCAAAAAGATGGCCAAGTTTTTCTTGGTTTGTGAAGTGATGTCTGCAAAGGAAAATTTTAACTGTTACCACTCTTCACCATTTTGTTGCGAATGTAATACAATTGAAATGTATGATGAATTGCATTTTGGGCTTGCAAATAAATGGACGCGATAAGATGGATGATTTTCACAAGGCTGTGGTAATGTTAAATTGTATTTATCAGTTGGTTACACCTTGGATTAATAACTACACTTTCGTTACGGGATAACTGACTTGCAAGACTTACCACTCAAGCAACACGTGCAAAACTAAGGGACAGAGATTCTAGTTTCTCAATTTTGACACGAGAGTGCAAACTGCAGACAATGCAGAAGTGACGGTTGAGCCCCGTGACCAGCGCCTGCCTTCTGTAGAGCGTTACTAAATAAAGCTCAATTGAACCGGTGGCCCTGCTAGCGTTTCACCAACTACTTTCATTATCAACGCGGCAAGTTCAGCGTACAGACGTAATTATTCTGGCGTTCACCCACTTCAAAGCTATAAATGGATACAATTTCTTGTTGGGAAATTTATGAACTTTAATACCATGCATGTGTGGCTTGCCCTACTGTCTGGAATCAATCGAGCAGTTGCCGTGAACGCATGTCTCCATCATCTTGGATTTGCCCGGAAGTAGCCGTGCAGGCATTTAGTTCGTAGTAGCTTCTACAGATGGCGCAGCGCGTTTTGATCGCGATAGCTTTGGATGGAAAGTTGCGTACATTTCGGAGCGAGTGAATAGGGCTTGGTTACACTAGGAAGTTCGTACAATATCAGATTCACTACCAATATTTTTACTAATGGCTTTTCTTTTGAACTGCTTCCGAGTCCATTATTTTAAATACACCAGTTTTTGCCAAAAAATTAAACTACTATTTCATTTACTACCTTACAATTAGCACCATTTGATAACTCTTGAAAAAATATTTGAATGGTGTATTGAGACATCAAAATTCTTTAAGACTGACCGAGGTATAGAGTTGGATGAGAGTATAAAACAATACCACTGTTTTAAAGTACAAATTTTAAAAAACGAAAATTTTAACCAAGCTTAAAATTATTTTTTGCTATCCTAAATTTGCTTATTTATTCCCGAAATCAATTTAAAATTATTATATTCCATTTTAAATCCCATTTAAATAAGCTTAGCTAATCACCCGCTAGAAATGCTGCTGTTGCGTCACATATACGCAAGCACAGCAGCCTTATTCCTCATATCGTTTCGAGCCTGTAAGTTTCATTCTGCATACCGTCGAATTTCTTTTAGCGGGGAGGATGAGTGAGTTCTACTGAAGAGGCAGTCGTTATCCCGGAGGACCGAAGCTGAGACCAAAACTTTGCATGGAAGAAAGAGTTCCCAAAATCCATCTTCAGGCCCACAGTAAGAAATTCCGACTGTGGATAGGTGTCAAAGTTGTTAGGGTTAGCGGTCCTAACACCTGTCGGGCGGAAGGACGTTTCTCGTCCTAGTCGCGGTGGTGGAGGATCCTTGTCGAGTGCTAAGGGATCGCCATTGCCTAACAGGAGACCACCATTACGTAGCAGAGTCGTGAGTAAAGTAGTCGATTGGCCTAGGACCGCTTGTTGGCGAGGAAGTTGGTTGCAGAGACCAAAGCCGAAGCCCGTGGAGAGGCCAGAATTCTTGCTGGGCTCGGGCGTCAATGTCGATGGCGGCTTGTACAAGAAACAGTCCGGAATTATGTTATCAACAGTCTACACTAGATCTGGAAGGGGAATATCAGGCAGATCAGGGTCATCTGCAAAGGATCAGGCAAGTTAAGCATGGCGAGACAGAGGATCATTGGATGCGACTGAACGTTGGGCCTGGTCCCCGGACACACGTAAATAGAGAGGGGGGGGGGCCCTCGGGAGGAGGAGAGATTGACTCAGACCAGCCAGGGTGTCAATACCGGAAGTGGGCATGGAAGCGCGGATGGGCAGGGTAGCTTCGATCTATGAGTGGAGGGGGAATTGAAGGGAGCGTTTTGGTTGGAAGGGAATTGTAGGAGCTGGAAGAGCAAAGGGAATTGCCGACTTTTGGGCATTAGAGACCTTGTTTGGAAAGTGCAACTGAGTTTGGAACTCATAACAACGTGAATAGGCCTATAAATAAAAACTACGATATTACGTATCGCAACTATTGAAGGATGGGGGGGGGGGGGACGGAGTTTGTTGCTCAAAATTAAATAAACTGTTTTTAATTGAAGGAAAAGGTTATTACAGTACATTCGGATTGAGATCACTATGGTCTGAGCCCTGAAATAAAATACAAGATACACACTGAAAAATGTCCGGTCAAAATAATTGTAGTTGTGTTTGCCATTTTTGAACAAGGTAGAGCCCATGAGAATAAGTTACGTTAAATATTGCTTTTATAAAAGCCTAGGTAAAGGATTAAAATAAACCAGCTTGTGTTCAAATGCTACAACGCATAAATTTTAAAGTGTATTATCTCAGCCGCAAATAATAACCTGAGAGTAGTCGAAGTTTTCATGGTTGCTAAAATCGTCACCTTAGTAAAAATAAAAACTTAAGAGTACTGGTCCATCTATAACAACACTAAGCTAGTCGGCTTTATGCCTGAAAAATAATTCGAAATACAAATGAATATTTACAAGTTTGTTTTGGAAAACGGCGACGTGAATTTCGTGCGGCGGCGCTCAGTTTGAGCACTTTTTTAAATGGCTGTAGTGAACAAAGTATGATGAATTTTGGTGTTCTGTCTTCGCAGGATGGAAGATAAAGTTCAGTTCTATTAAACAGTGGAAACGGGAGTCGATTTTGTCCATTTTCCGTGGAGATATGAATTTTCAAAGTTGAAGTTGTGAAAATAGGCCTAGCGCTCGTGAGCATGCAGGATTTTAGGCCTCATGCCTTTACACTGTCCATCATATGTAATGTCTGATAAAATAATTGTGGAAGTTTAAGAATGTTACTCATGCCACTGAATGCCCATTCTTGTGTTGCAGTCCCCAGTCCTTCCGTACTGCCTTCTCATGTGACTATTTCCTTTGTTTGTTCACCTTGCGAAACACTGACGTCTATGACATACTGTGAACCGAAGGTTGTTTTATTGTTTTTAGAGCGTGCCGTCACTCCGATGTGACATGTTGTTCCACTTTTCTTTCATTTGAGTCATTGCACCTTCGAAAACTTGGTATCTGTTAGGTGGTGATCTTAGTAGATTCATCTTAAGTTCGAAGAACTAGGTGCGAGAAGTTACACATAATGGTAACCAACCACCGGTTGCTCGTGAAGGTACAAACGCTCTGATCATGAACCTGCGCACTTCTGTAGTGTCGCTGGAGCGGATTTAACATTCCATTGCTGCATTCGTGGGAGCAACAGTGAAGTCAGGCACATAATTTCCTTCATTACTTCTATTGCCTTTGGAAGGTATGTTTTACCAAATAACGACCGAGAGCTCTGAAATTTTTTAACCCCGTTGGGTGTTACATAGTGCTAGAACCGTGATGTTTTCAGTCGTGAGTCACGTTAGTGTTTAGTTCCCAACACCAAAAAATCGTCGTGGGAGAAAATTCATGGTTCCTAGTTTAGAAACGTAGGCGACTCATGTAAATGTCACTGAGACGAGAGTAGCCAGGAAGGCGATCTCGTCTCAGTTTAGACTCGTAAAGGCGTATAAGTTGTATCGGAAGACCTTCGAGAGACTCATTGAGATTTCATTTTTTTTATTCTCCAAGTGATGGCCGATATTTCTAAGAGCAAGAATGGTCCTGAGACTATGGTGCTCTTGATGTCAACTTTGTCGAAGCAAAAGGCGTGGGTTCATGGCAGGACCCTATTGAAAGGGCAAGCAAGTTGAGGCCCAAAACTGACCAGGGCATGGATTATGACCAAAACCCTGTTCCTCGTGCCAACTGCGTCATTACCCAAATCTTTCAATAACCATGATTAAAGATGTCTGCCGACAAAGAAAATCCAACTGAATATTGGAGACGAAAATCACCTTACTTAAGTGTCCACCCGAGAAGTTGAAGAAAAATGGTTTTAATTGGATGGTCATTCCTTGGAGTTTATGAGGAAAAAAAGAAAAGATGGAAGAGGAATGGAGATTCCATTTGGTCCTCTCAACGATCATGAAATCATGATCATAAGGCCCGTCGGCATTCGAAATAGAGCCTTCCCAACACAACATAACTCTACAGGGCGGGAAGAACAGAAGAAATTCAGGGGCGTTGGATCCAAATGTATGTCCACTCGAGTTGAAGGTTGGTACACTGATGCCTCGTTCTTTCATATTTTTCACACCACCAGAGCCACTAGTAAACTGACGGTAGTGACTTACGAAAATGTTGAAAATGGAACAGGTAGCAACAACTTCGTCAACTGGAGTACCACTCCTGTACGCCCAAGAAGCTGCCAAGGCCCTTAATTCGTGAGCCCGCACGTCACTAGGAATGGCAATATGGTTTGGATTAAGTTCATAGGCATGCCTAATGACTTCACAAATCCATTTTCCGAATTTGAATAAGGTCACTGGCAGCAGAATTACTTCACCTGAGACTTTATCAACCTGTAGAAACAGGGCGGGGGAAGGGGGGGGGGGACAGTTCACTCAAGAGAGGATGTTTTGTCGTAAGAATTTGGGTTCTTTCGAGGTAGCGTCCGAGAGCCTCCACTGGCCATTGAACTTTTTCATTCCCTACAGGGTGAACAATGGGACTCCGTGTTTTGAAGGAAAGGGAAAGTGGGTTGGAAACCATGTCTGGTTTTAGGTTATTCGCTCTGGATTGAGCAGGCAAAATATGTGACATGTCCATCCTTTACAGAAACATAGGTAATTGTCTCGCTTTGGAGAAAGCAGCCAAGCAAGTGCAAGAAGGCTTTTAAACGAGATGTAAAATCGACGCTGAATGTGGAGATTCATAAGGCGACGACGAAAGGCTTTCGAGAACATGAGGAAGATTCCATCTTGGAAAATGTTGACGGGTTTTAGGCAGAGCATTTCCAACGGCTAGCATAATTCTAGAAATGATCTTGCTATAAATGGCCGGAAAGTTTCCGAAGCAAGATAGAACAGAGATTATCACAGCTCTGTATACTTTGATTGCCGTTAGTAAAAGTCCTTTGTTAAACAGATCTTCTAGAAAGGTTGCCAAATTGTTGACGGATGGGTTGTGTGGGTTAACATTGTTTCAATTTTTTTTGGTCAAAAAAATTATAATTCTAGTTATTGCTGAGTTATCGTTGCACCATTCGCACCATTTTTTTACATAAATTTTCACTGTCATGGTGCGAGGGCAAAGTAAAAGGCGTTTCGTAAGCGAAGAGAGAAACCTGCCTCTTTCAGATTGGTCGTTAAAGAGTCTCAACCTGTGAAGCTGAAGAAGAATATAGGGTTTTAGATGGTGAGTCTTCCCATTATGTTGTGTGCAGTTGGGTCTTCAGTTCCATCAAGTTTATGAACCAAGATGCTGCTGGCCAGATTGGTACAACAAGAAAGAAGCAGCCTTGAGACTTGGATTTTGTTCATTACATATTGTGGAAGTGAGAATGGAGGAAGTGCGTAGGCGAACATTCTGTCCCAGGATAAGCTGAGGACATCCGTTGCCCAAGTAGTCGGTTCCGAAAACAGGGACACAAAGTTCGGAAGTTGATTTTTGTGGCGAAAATATCCACAAAGGGGGTCCCCCATTTGAGGAAGAGGGATTACCAGATGTTGGGGTCTAGCTTCCATTCTATTACTGGAGTTTCCTTCCTCCGCGAGTTCGACCGCTCAGATGTCGAGTTTCCCCACGATGTGTGTGTGTTGAAAAGTTACGTGAAGGACCGAGCACATCTCAAAGAGTTGCGACGTTTCGTTCATTAGGCAAAGTGCATGAGTCCCTCCTCATGTAAGTGACTGCTGTGTTGTTATCGGACATAACAGTGATACCGGTAACTTTAGACCTTGGTGACGGAGGAGACTTCATTTTTGTCGCTTTCTTTTCACGTTACCCAACAATTGGTGACTTTGGCGGTTTAACTTTTGTAACTTTCTTTCCACTGTGCACAATAATCGGCGAAGCTGGAACATTCGCTGTTGAATATTTCTTTCCACTACGTTTGGAAAGAGGAGTCCTCAGCGTCTTTTTGAAACGCAAAAACATCTTTGACCACTTTACTCATTTCATTAACTTGGCGACGTTTGTGGTCGCCATATTCCCGGGCTTGATTTTGGCGATCGCTCATATTTTTTACCTTTGCATGGCGATGCTTTTATAGTACTTTTGCCAGCCTTGGCAGGCGACATGATTGTTATGGGCCTATTTTCGCCGAGCTCGTCACCGTGCCGTAGCGAACCGAAAAACGGAAGACTACTTTTGTGCTCCCGAACAGACGTCACGTCAAAGTTGTGGCTGCACTGACCACTGATGCAGACCAAAGTCTTTCATCTTCCGAGGATGTTGGGAGAACACTTACTGTGATTACTGGGCGGAGACTTTGAACAACAGCACTTTTTCTGACTTGCACCAGTTTTACCTGGACAACCCTTTGTTGCCACCTTGATGACTGTCATCAGATTTTTTCACATTTATCATTTTTTGTTTTTTTTCAGCAACACTATTTTCCTTTTTATACACAATCATTTCACTCCTTTCTTTTTTCTCTCGACAATCAGTTGTTTTGATCTGGATTCGCTACAGGCAGGAAAACTTCAAAATACCAGTATTACCTGGTTCATTTTGGTTTCTATTGCCTGTTGAAAATATCCATTACCTTTTTTATAGCATTCTCCTCAAAATGCTGTTCAATCTAGAGAAATTAAATCGAAGATGTCCTTCCGGTTCGTTACCTACTGCGCAGGTTACTGGGCAGCCTCCTTCATATAAAAGTCGAAGCGGAACGGTTTTGGACCTCTATTGTGCCCAAATGGAGACAAGAGGGGAGGAGGGCGGGACCAAGGTAATGTATATTTTCAACAGGCAATAGAAACCAAAATCAACCACCTAATACTGGTATTTTGGAATTTCTAGTTGCCTTGAAAATAAGAATTACGTTTTTTAAAGCAATCCCATTGACTTTGTCAAGGCGGCGGGCACCATTAGACTCAAGTTCCCTCAGATAGCGACCGGTTCCCCACACAGAAATCTCAGAGTGTGAAACGGGGTTAAAGTATACGTCGGGCAGCAACAATGGCCCGATACGGTAAAGTCCCTCAGCTTGATGGGACATGTCCCGTAGGTAATGTGACGTGAAGACTGTGGGATGCCGCCAGGAAGCAGCTTCCATTATGTCAGTAACGGGAATGTTGCTGTAGTGAGCCCAGGATGTAGAAATTGCACGAAGTACGTGGACTGTTACTCTGATTCCATCAGAGATACAGTTTATGTCAAGTGCTTCATAGGCTTGGACGATCATGCTTTCCAGCCATGTGGCGATCATGTGGGTTGAAGTGGTATCAACCTTGTTACCGAAAGGAAGAAAGAGCTGAGAGTGTCCTCAATGGATGGGCTTGGATGCCTTAAGGTAAAATCGGATTGCCCGAACACGACAAAGGAACCATTTCTCGTCGTCACCCAGGATGGAGGATAAGGACGGAATAATGAAGGGATGGATCCTTTCATCAGGTTTTTGAGTCTTAGCACGGATCGATGCTCGTGGGGTCAGCGTAACTCCAGCGTAGTCAGGCAGAAAGAAGCAGTCTTTTTATGTGGCAAGAAGGGCTTGTATCAAACAGCATTATAGGCAGGTGGCTAGAGCCACTACGAACAGTCTTTCTTGTAAGGTGGCTAGAGTCTAGATGAGCTCATGGGTTCGTAGGGTGGAGTCATGAGTGCTGTAAGGACGAAGGACAGGTCCCAATCGGGAAATTGTGTAGTACGTGGTCGGTCCAGATGGAAGAAATGGATTAAGGATGAAATTCACAGCACAGCATTCAGGACAGAATTCAGGGCGGAACGGTATACTAAGATTGTGGAGCCCCTGAGTCCACTGTTGAACAAAGTTGTGAGGAACCGGAGCAGGTCGTGCAAAGGGGGACAGACTGGATTAACCTGTTCCGTGAAACACCAATGAAGCCATCGTTTCCAATGACTGTCGTAAATCTTGTTGGAAGAGGATCGGACGGCTCGTAATGCAATAAGAGTGGCCTCGTCCTCAAGAAAGCCAGATGCTCGGAGGAGCTGGATGATAGTAACCACCCGTGAAGTCGTAATGCCTGGTGGTTCGGAGGACCGTTCCTGTGTTGGGACAAGAGATCCGGACAGTTCGGAAGGCAACGAGGAGAGTCGATGAGGAGGCTGATCAGTAATGGGAACCAAGCTGCTACAGGCCAATTCGGTGCTATTACGAGGAATCGTCCGTGTGAGTTGGCGATTTGCATAAGACAAGTAGGAGGAGACGAGGGGTGGGGGGAAGGCATATGCGCAGAGGTGATCCCAATTCACGGTTAATGCATCCACTGCCCAAGCACGAGGGTCCAGGAAGGAGCTGATGAACACGGGAAGTTTGCATTGTACCTCGTGGCGAAGAGGTCGACTATTGGGTGGTCCCCGAGACGGAACAGGACGGAGCAAATGGTTGAATGTAGCGTCCATTCGCTGGTGGGTGGTTCCCGTCTAGAAGGAATTCGGCAATCAAGTTCAACGACCCCGGAATATGGAGTGGTAGGAGGCAGACACGAAGTTGGATGCACAGTTGAAAAATCTGAGAGGTTGCTTGATGGAGGGATAGGGAGTGCGTTACGCCTCCCTTTCAAAGGTAAGCAACAGCAGTGGTGTTGTCTATGTGGACTTGTAAAGTTTGCCCTGCTACATGCTCCCGGAAATGTTGAAGGCCGAGGAGGATTGCCAACAAGTCCATGTGATTTATGTGGAACGTCGTCCCAGTTGGCCATTCGCCGGAGTGGTAAGGTTGTCGATGTGGGCTCCCCAACCTGATTGGGATGCGTCCACGAAAAAATGGACTTGAGAGAACGGTTCGTGTAGAGGAACTGTAGCTGTCAGGTTGAAGACGTCTGTCCACCACCTGAGGCTGGGTTGGCAGAGATAGAACCAGTTGGGGATGGCCCCAGTGAGCGGAACGGTAATGATGTAACGGTCGTGCCATCCACCTGCCGTAAGGAACGAGGTCTGCGAAGGAGTCGATGATTCCGATGGTGGAGGCAAGATCTCGGAAAGTGTGGAGAGGCATGTGTAAGAAGGTGTTGGCGGAACGTAGGTGATTTTCGATGCGTTCCAGATGTGGCATGACTTGAGTGTTTGAGGTCGAAGAATACCCCTAGGAACACGAAAGATTGAGCGGGCTGGAGACGAGATTTCGAAAGGTTTATGCCTAGACCCAGGTGATGAAAAAGAGACACGACGTTGTGTAGATTGTTGGAGAGTGTTGATTGGTTGGGATGGGGCAGAAGAACAGTCGTCTAGGAAGGCATGGATTCGGATGCCTTGCAGGGGCAGATAGGCGAGAACGGGACGTAGGACCATAGTGAAGATGCGTGGGGCGGCGTTCAGACCGAAGGGAAGACAGAGGAATTCGAACACCGTTCCGTCTAACAGAAAACGGAATAGGTGGCGGACAGATCCATGAAGCGGAATGTGTAGGTATGCGTCCGCAAGATCTATCGACACTGTCGAATCGTTGGGTTGTAATGAGTCCCGGATGGAAGAGACCGTTTCCATTTGAAAATGTAGGTTGAGGATGAATTGATTCAGTGGTTTCAAGTTGAAAATGACGCGCGTTCCGCCGATTTCTTGCTGCATAGAAAGATGCTGCTGTAAAAGCCTGGGGTGAACGGGGGTAACACAACACGAATTGCATGTTTTTGAAGGAGGGACGCTATTTCGGTCTGGAGCGGAATGGGGGCTGGTGCTTCCAGTTCTCAAGGTGGATCTTGCACAGGGGGCTTCTGTAAAAACTTTGGCTTGAAGCCATTGAAAATAAGTGAAAGAATCACTGAATCGGAGGTTACCTTCTGCCAAGCTTTGACATAGAACCGAAAAAATCCCCCAACTTCTTGTGGGGGAGGTGGAATGTCAGTAATTGTCACATCCCCTGTTGCGGGAACGAGAGGAGGAACGCTGTCGTCTGTCAGGAGTGGGGGGACGGCCCAGGGAACGACCACGTCCTCGTCCCTGGGAACAGGACGGAAAGGGCGATGCGGAACGTGGCACCGGAGGTGGAGTAGGGTCTGATGTCTTTGTGACTTTCCAATCTTCCTAAGGTTGGTCAGGTTTGGAGGACGGAACGGAACGTAGACGTCGATTCTGGCGATTCTGCTTGTAACGAGGCTTACGGGAGATGTCAATGTGAGGGACCACTTTAGGAATCAATCCGCGGAATAGGGATTCTGAATCGTGGATGGGCTGATTCCGGAGAAAATGACGAGTTGAATCGTGGAGGTTAGGTGCAGTGTTCAGGGCTATTTCTCGTAGGAGGAGCGTAGAGATGAAGAGTGCGCGCGTGATCAATTCATGGCATGGTAGGTAGCAAAGCAACTCCTCCTAAAAACTTGATTGAATCCGTGTAGAGTCTTTTACATAGTGCGTTAGCGGCAGTGCTGAGGACGTCCGCCTGGGATGCAGCACAAAGTCCACGGCAGAGGATGCGGTCGTTGTCACGTAGGACGAAAACAGGAACCGCAGCTCTTTGAGGAAGATAGAGGGAGGAGCCAAAATCCAGTTTTGTATCAGCGGTAAAGAATTCCGACTGGGATAAGTGTCAAAGTTTCTTGGATTGGCCGTTCCTTCCCGATGGGATGGAAGTAGTAACTTTCAAGGCCTGCGCGAGGTGGAGGTGGATCTTTATCTAATTCGAGAGGCGTTCCGTTACTGAGGAGGACGCCGCCAGTCCTGAGTAACGTGGTGAGAAGTGTTGTTGACCGTCCCAACAACGGAGGCTGGTGTGGAGGTTGGCCACGTAGGCCGAAGCCAAAACCAGTCGCAAGGCCACGGTTCTAGGAGACTGGGTCGAAGGTAGAGGAAGGCTTGTATACGAAGCAGTCCGGAATGAACCCCTCAACAGTCTTTAATAGTTCAGGAAGCGGGATCTCCGAGGGATCAGGATTCCCCAGGAACGGAGGGCCAGGATGATCTGAAAGGGACGGGTCAGGTGAGTCAAAGTCGTCGTCCGCAAGAGGAACGGGAGGAGTTGGCAAAGGAGCTGGCGGAACGGAACATGGAGGCGGGTTATCTGGAATGGTAGAGGGACCAGCCTCCTCAATAGACTGATGGCGACGTTTAGGGATGGAAGCAAGCCAAGACGAAGCACATGCTGAGACTGGTGCCTTGCGTTTAAAATTTTGGAGGAAAGAGTCCATGAGAATATACACTTAGGACGAGGTGAGTGGAACGTCGGTCCGCTGAGTGGCGGAACGTCCAGTTACTGAGGGTTGGGAGGAATGTGAAAAAAAGTCCAGAGGAGTGAGTTGCGGTCCTACAGAGGAGGCCAGTCTGGCAGCAACTTTCTGGGCGTTGAGTTGGAGTTAAAGGCAAGCATACCGTTTCTTTGTTCGAGAGAGCTCTCAGAAAGGGAACGCAGGTCCCGTACCGGCGGAGGCTGGCTACAGGGCATCGTGGACGAAGCTGCAGTGTCGCAGGGTACTGGCAGGGACGGCTCGGTGTAACGGCGGATGCTACGACGGAGTAGGTGCTTGTAGCTTCGCCGGCGTCTGGTGTAACTGGATCTTACTTATTATCACTCTCGGTTGACTTTGAGTACTTTTTAGTTGAAACAGTACAACTGCTACAGTCCCGGCATGGGGAATGGAGCTTCGATGTCCTAATAATGTAGGCTAACTAGTAATAATAAGCGGGTAACGCTGCCATCAAGGTGGGAAAAAGCTAGCCAAGTTAATTTGAAGAGAATTATCTCAAATGTTAACTTCCAGCAATCATCGAACTAGTATACCAACTGGCGTTTAAAACTCCTGGTTTTTATTTTAAACAGACATGTTAAGATAGCATTTTACATTTGGATTACCAATTTACAACTTAGTTTTTAGTTTAGAAATATTTCTTGAATTTACATTAAAATTCGTACACGTGAACTTGGCTTTAGTTCAGAACAATTTTAAATAGAAACAGTGGTTTTCAGGCAACAGGGATTTCGCAAAAGAGCCCTCTAGTTTATAATAGCCGCAGCTGACTTATAAAAGTGGACCTTAACTTACAGTTATGTTTCGAATGGTACTACCACAAGATCAAACCGTCCCCATCGGAATTCACATTAGAAAAGGGATGTACACTCCATGAAGTACTGCGCTTCTGCAAATCTAATTAACCCAATGGCCTTTGTTTACATTAAGTTAGATTAATGAAACGGTGAATAAAAGCTGGTTTTTAGGAAGGGACCGTGAACCCTTACGTTATGGCCGTTAACATCCTAAATGCCGATGGCTTAACGAACCACAAGTTACTTTCAAAGCTAAAGGTTAATTTAATTTAAACTATAAATTTTGAATTAAGAGTCCAAAAGATAAACTTTCAATTTAAACTAAGTTATACGAAGCAACTACCTTTGCCCGCCATGGCAACAATCGGACCGTGACATCTCCTCTCCCGACCGGCTTTGAGATTTCTGAGCTGTGCTAACGAATGTCTCCTGTAGCTGGGTTTTATACCTGCTGTCTGACAGCCAGAGCCAGGTAGAGGGAAAGGGCGGACCTGTAGGAGAACCCCCCCCCCCCCCCCCCGTAAGGGGGGGGGGACTGACTCAGACCGGCCAGTCTGTCAATACCGGAAGTGGGCATGACGGCACGGACGGGCAGGGTAGCTTTGCGTTCTGAGTGGAGGGGGGAACTGAATACTGTGATTTGGTTGGAAGGGAATATTGGCAGTAAAGAGAGCAAAGGGAATTGCCGACTTTTCTGAACTGGGAGGCCTTAGGAACTGAGTTTTGAACTCACAACATGAATAGGCCTATAAATTAAAACTACGATATTAGGTATCGCAACTATTGAAGGAGGTGGGGGGAGGGGGGAACGAAGTGTTAGCTCAGAATCAATATTGGCTTTGGGAATAAACTGATATTTACAAGACATGAATTTAATTGAAGGAAAGCTATTTTGTTTTCTTATGGAAGGTAGCTACGGTCGGAGTTTGGACGGAGATGCTATTAAAAATAAACATGAAATAAACACTGGGTCCGTAAAAATACACAAACTTAAACGAAGAGCTCCGGTAGGGTTCATGGCAAGAAATTAAGTTTACCAAAATGCATTTGAGCACAAAAATAAAAGATTAAATACACCAGCATAGTTTTTAAAGATGCTATGACACATTTAAATTAATTTTAGTTGTTTGCAGAAGCTGACAAGTGAATTTTTAACAGTCGGACATTTTTCATAAATAACCCAAGTCGTCACTCGTTTTATAAATAAAAAATATCGTGTGTATCTTTACATGTGAGGTTAAGTACCATAAATGGAAGCCCCTCCTAAAACACAACTAAGCTACTGTTTTTGGCTATATGCCTGAAAGAATAAAATACAAAATATACAAGGTTTGGAAAACGGCGACCGGAAATGAAGTTCGCTACGGCACAGTTTCATCGGAAAGAAAGGGATTCGGAGGTGGAAGCGCTTGTTCCAATGAATCCTGTTCCGTTGTCAGTTTAATAATTTCAACATTGTCCTCAACTGGCAAAGCCTGAGGGGAAGCGGAACGAGGAGTACGGTGTGGGGATTATTAGTTCACACTACCGCTCCTCCAAATCTATCCACAGTCAAGGGACAAGGTGGACACAAAACGTAGGGTCAAGTTAAAGGTTGGGGTTATCTAAATCAGAACCCAACCTGATGAAATAAGGCCGAAAGTCAAGGTTCAGTTTTGGTGGCATTTTAAATTAAATTGAGCGATGTTAAGCTCTGGCTCACCTGATTGATGGGGGCGATTCATGCCGTGGCTTGGGGCCCCCCTTTAGCATGTGGAATGGGAACGGCGTACCGAGCGATGCGGGACGTAGAATGAGAAACGCAGCGGGAATGAAGTGAACAGCACGGTGACTAGAGAAGAAAAGGTGAGCATACCGTTCCGCTTCGGCTTTTATATGAAGGAGGCTGCACAGTAACATGCGCAGTGGGTAGCAAACCGGAAGGACATCTTCGATTTAATTTCTGTAGATTGAAAAGCATTTTGAGGAGAATGCTATAAAAAAGGTAATGGATATTTTCAAGGCAACTAGAAACTGCTAGTTCGGGACGAAGCAGACGAAAAGTCCGGATTCCCGCCGGTAGATGGCGCGGCTTTCGATGTCGCCACATCATTGGAAAGCGTTCCTTCACCAACTTCTGAAAAGTGCGATTCAAAAGCGTTGAAGCGGTTGTCAATTCCTTCCAACAAATATTTCGATAAATTTGCTTCTGCAATATCAAATTGTGTGTTCAAACTGGCATCGAGACTTTCTTACTTCTGAAGCGATAAACCTAAATCACTTGCTTCAAAGTTAATGGCTCATGACAGTGGAGGATCGATCTTCTTCGTCAACATGTAAGGCAGTGCTAGGATTACTACGGGCATCGTCGCCGTCATCAAAAAAAGAACATTTTGCCGGCCCCCAGCCAGGCCGACTAAAAATGATTTCTTTGTGCGTAAAACATACTTAACCTGATAATTTAGCATTACATTCCTCGAATGTGATGTTCCCCTGGAGGTTTCTTCTGCTGTGCAGCCGCCTGCTTGCATACCCCTGCTGCGCATGCGCGCGGCAGTTCTCCCTTATAGGACAGCGTGCATGCTATCGGCATTCATTTTACTCTCAGTATGTCAGACGGTGACTCGAGAGGGGAGGTAGGGCGGGAGTAGGTTAAGTATGTTTTAGGCACAAAGAAACCATTTTTAGCTGGCCTAGCTGGGGGGCGGCAAAATGTTGCCAAAACATCTTAACCTGATAATTTAGCATTATCAGCAGACCTCGTCAAATTTGGTGGTAGGCACCGCCTTGGCGGGCGCCCCGGTATGCAAGCAGGCTGTTCCCCAAAAAGTTGTTGAAAACTTCGCACTTTGTTCAGAACAGGTGGTGAACCTCGAAGTTAGGTCACTATCCATCTTCACTGGTTGGCTTGTTTCCATGGTGAATGTTTAGCTACTATCGTGGTTGGCTTGCTTCTGCTTCGTTCTGAGTGCTTAAGGGGAATTGACTACTGTACAAGTAGCAACAATAGATCGTAGCCGGTGTAGTCCGTTTACATACACGATCTTTGCGTCAGGTTGTGAGGTGGAGGTCGATGGATTCCTTCAAGATGCTGGTGTGAGGACTGCTTTGATCGGAAGGCTTTGTTGGCGGTTGATGATTTGGAGATTGCCCTGAATGTTATAAGTTACCAAGGGTCAATACGTTTTTGAGTGATTCCATACGTTAGAATGCGAGTTAGTGAGGAGAAGTTGGTTTCTTCCATCTCGTCAGTTTTTTTTTTTTTTTTTTTAATTGGACAATGGAAGGACTCGGGTGGTTGTTCTACGTCTAGTAGTCAGTCATTTCAACTCAATCAAGCGGGGTAAGCAGAGTTGCGGAGGTCTTCGAAAACTTTGAAGAAGACCCTGTGTTGGTTTTAAGTCGGGGCGTTGGGTTTTCCTTGGAGCCAATTGGCCGAAGGGATTGGATGAGTGAAGGGCACTGTCGGCTGAAGGGCTTGTTTTATGAAGGATAGAATTTCCGTGTTGAGTTTCAGCCAGGCTGGGAAGAAGAGGCGAAGTCTTGCGCCGACTGGAATGTAGGAGAGGCGGGAGGCGTCGTGGTTTCAATGAGAGGAGCTCCTGCCCCCTGGTGACGAGCAGCGGCTGCGGCGGTCAGGAGTTGCGGCTCGCTCCTGTTGGTTGCGTTGGCCGGAACGGGAGCGAGGGGGGATCGGGCCGAAGGGGCTGTTGGTTTCTCGGCTGAAAGTAGGAGTTAACTTTCGGACGGTGTTAAGCTGGGAAGAAGAGGTGAAGTCTTGCGCCAGCTGGAAGGCAGGAGAGGAGCTGCGGCGGTCAGGAGTTGCGGCTCGGTCCTGCTGGTTGCGTTGTTCGGAGCGGGAGCGAGGGGGATCGGGCCGAAAGGGCTGATGGTTCCTCGGCTGAAAGTAGGAGTTAACTTTCGGACGGATTGGCGGCGCTGTGCGGAGCGGGCAGGGGCCAGGCCACGGCGTCCGAGGGACTAGTGCAGGACCACATCGGGGCAGGGCGGCAGCCAAAAGATCAAATAAACCCGATGAAAGAGGCCCACAGTTGGGACTGGCTGGAATGGATGGCGTTCCTGCAAGCATGAAGGAAAGCCGCACAGATCATGGATGGGAAGTGGTACAATGCAGTGTAGCCGGTGGTCACCTGGAATGGGCAGGCCATCTAGGTGGCGGGCGGACGAAAGACAGGAGATGGGAAGGGGACAAACCGTCTGCGGGACCAATTCGATTGGTTAGTGGATGACGAAAGACAAGAGGACACGTGGAGAAAGGAGCTCCCAGATGAACGGGCTTTCATATAGTTCCGGTCGGCATCATAACCGGAAGGCGGACGAAACATGTGGAGCGGGGAAGAGGCTTTCAGCTTAAAGGGCTTCCCTCTTGGACCGGGACGGCATCTCAACCATTAGGCGGACAGGGGACGTGGAGCGGGAAAGGAGGTCCCAGGTTGACGGGCTATCTCCCTGGGACAGGACGGCACCACAACAGTGAGGCGGACGAAGGATGTGAAGGCAGGGACGAAAGACGGGTAGTGGTGAAGGCCTGGTTCAACTGGCAGAAAGGTGGACGAAAGCTGAGTAGATGGGGTGAGAGCTGCAGGACCTGTTTTGTTCCCCATCCAGGTGCAGGACACAGCGCAACAGCAAGGTGGACGAAAGACGAAGGAGCAGGCCGAGCGGGGGGGGGGCGGAGTGCTTGGTTGACCTTCATCACGGTGGAGGGCAGCAACACCTGGGTGAAAGACGAGTGAGTGCGTAGAGCGAGGAAAGGTGATTTGGCAGATCTTCTCCATAGTGTAAAACGGCAACACCTGAGTGAGCGGGCGAAAGACGAGTGAGTGCGTGGGGTGAAGAACAATGGATTGGCAGACCTTCTCCACAGTGCAAAACGGCAATACCCGAGCAAGCCGGGTGAAAGACGCAAGGCGGTCGAAAGACGAGTGAGTGCGTGGAGCGGGGAACGACGGCTTGGCAGGTCTTCTCCGTGATGCAAGACGGCAACACCCGAGCAAAAAGACGAGTGCGTAGAGCGATGAGCTCGGCAGACCTTCCCCATAGTGGAAACGGCAACTACCGGGGAAGGTGGGTGAAAGACGAGTTGCTTGGAGCGAGGAACGCTGGCTTGGTAGACCTACATCACGGTGCGGGATGAAAACGTCCGTACAAGGCGGGTGAAAGACGAATGGGTATGTAGAGCGAGGAATGCAGGCTTGGCAGATCTTCATCAAGGTTCAAAACGGCAACTCCCGGGCAAGGCGGGTGAAAGACGAGTTGCGTGGAGCAAGGAACGCTGGCTCGGTAGATCATCATTGTGCGGGATGGAAACACCCGAACAGGCCGGGTGAAAGACGAACGAGCGTAAGGAGCGATGTAACGGCGGACGCTACGACGGCTTAGGTGCTTGTAACGCCCCCGGTTTCCCTGGTGTACGTGGAGTTTCAGCTTGAGGTTTCTACGGTGTTTACGACGACTTTTTTCGTTATACAACACAGCATGGACACTGTCCCAGCATGGGGGATGAAGTGCCGGTCCTAATTAAAGGGGCCTAACCTTAAACTGTCGGTATCGCTGCCACCAACGGTGGATTTAACTGTTTAACTAGCTAAAATCTAAAAATGGGCTACATATTTAATTTTACACTAAAATACAATTAATCAAGTCTAGCAAACGACTGAAGCTTAAAACTCCTGGTTTTATTTTTTGCGACAGAGAATGAAAGTACACTTTACATTATAGTTTGCTTCGAAAGCTTTTGAATACCAATTATTTAAATAGGCAACAAGTTTACATTTACAAAAAGTAGCAAGTTTGAATATACACTTAGTATTTCATAAATTCAGACAAACACACTTGGTTTGAATAAAGTTTTAAATTTTCACATTAGAAAAAGTAAATCATGAGTGCTCCCGGAGACACCCGCAAGACTGAACAGCCGCAACTGATAGTAGTCTATCTGACAGTATGTTTCAACATGATCAACCGTCCACAGTTATGTTTCTAAGTTTTCCAAGCACAAAAAGATCAACCGTCCACAGTTATGTTTCTAAGTTTTCCAAGCACAAAAAGATCAACCTCCCTTTTCCCTCGAGAACTGTTCTAAGTAATAAAAAGCCCGGCAATTTTACACTTAGGCATCAGTTTGTTTCAATTTGCCTTCCACAAAGATCAAACCGTCATTTAGTTTAGATTAAAAATCCATTTAAAATAAACTGGAAAAATTTGGTTTTTAGAAAGAGAACCACTCTGACGTTATGGGGAGAGGAAACCTAAGATGCCGCTACAGGCGTCTCCACCATAATATTCTCTAGCTAGAGAGTTAAGTTAAGTTTTAAACTAAAATTTAGAATATGGGGGTCCTAAACTGAACTTTCAAAAGCTAAACTATAACATACGAACCACCACCATCGTGCCCGGCATGGCATTCTCCGGACATGGCGTCTCCACTCCCGACTGGCGTGACCGGTCTCTAGCTTGAGATCTGTGAGCTGTGCTAACTATGCATTCTGGGGCTGGGGTTTTATGCACATTACCGGAAGTAAGCGCGGACTCGCGGGGTAGCTACGGGGGTCTGATTGGCTGAGGGCCTCGAGAACAATGGAAAGTGGGAGGAGAAGTCGGATGAACAAAGGAACTGGGTGCAGAGCCGTTTGAAGGAGTAGGAACATGTAAAACGGAAAAAGATAGGCCTGTTTTGAGTTTCACTCAATTGAACTTTCGGAAATGGGCCTTTACTTTGTATTATTGGCTACGGATTGAATATTTACATGATTGCAACGTGATTAGGCTCTTGTTAAAGCTTATTACTTGGCTTTGGGTAATGTCTAGAACATTACTATTAAATTAAACAAGCTTTAACGGTAAACTGTAGTGTTAAACACCACAACTAGTTTTGGCTGGGGAGGGGGGCAAAAATGGGGAATTCAAAGTTTTTGCACAGTTTGACTTTCGGATTTGGTTTGAACAGATCTTTTTAAGAATTCTGTTAGTGTTTAATAGTAGATCAAGCTATTTGCAGATTTCGGTAGGTCACAGTCAGGTCCAGAGGAGAACTAAAATAAACATATATACACTGAAAAATTTGTGTCCGGTAGAATGCCAGGTCGTAAGACGTTTATACGTTTGGACATATGGTAGCGTTTCTGGGGGTAAAAGAATATAAATAAAGTATAAATGTGATTAAATAAACTAGCTTAGTTGAATGCTATAACGCATTAAGTTACTGGGAACATTTAACGTTTGACATTTTAAAGTTAAATTCGATCGTTGTGGAAATTTTTCATAGGGATTGCGGCCGACAAACACAATAAAAAATATCACACTTCAAGTTGGTTGTCTGTATAAATCCTGTTACAATACACTAAGCTAGTCTTGTTCGGGCTTTTTGCCCTAAAAAGAAAAGGATAAAATACAAATATAAAAGTACAGAGTTTCATAATGGCGGCCATGACGAAAGTGCGATGTGGTGAGTTTGAGGTGATCTTCAAACGTAGTTTTATGGTTCTTCTTGGTGGAAAGTCCGGATTTGGGCTTCCCCAAGAGTCTTGTATTTGGACAGGCTATTAAACGTTGAAGAGTTTGTGGAAATCGGACCATTATTGCGAAAACGGCCAAATATGCCTCGGCGAGGCATTTGGGTGCCTCGAGAAAAAAAATTTCATTTTTGGAAAAACAGGCGTTTTTCGGTGGCGCTCGTTTACAGCGAGGGATGCAGGCTTGGCCGACTTTTAGCATGGTGCAGTACGGCAACATCTGGGAAAGGCGTAGACGATTGAGTGCATGGGGTAAAAAGTTCAGACTCGGTTGGCCTTCCTTGTGAAATCGGCAGACCAAATCCAAGACGGACGAAAGACGGCGAGGGATCCGAAGGCAGGGGCCGTCGATGGGTGATCTAGTTCACACTGCTTCCACGGCTGGACTGGTGAGACGTGGAGCTTCAATGTCGTGGCGGGAGAGGCGAGAGGCCTGAGCAACAACCCAGACTCGACGGCGACGTCCCGGCTATGGGCAGACTGGAGACGAACCGAAGAGTGGAGCGTGCGGTTAGCTACGGCATCAGTGAGGCGGACGAAAGACGGCGAGGGAGCCGGAGGCAGGGGCCGTCGATGGATGATCCAGTTCACAACTGCTTCCACGGCTGGACTGGTGAGATGTGGAGCTCCAAAGTCGTGGCGGGAGAGGCGAGAGGCCTGAGCAACAACCCAGACTCGACGGCAACGTCCCGGCTATGGGCAGACCGGAGACGGGCCTAAGAGTGTAGCATGCAGTGATGGGAGCCACGGCGACGGGATCTCAGACGGCAGCGCATGAGCCGCGTGTCAAAGAGTGGAACAGCTGAACGACAGGAACAGCAGAGCTGGAATCTTCCATGGTGGCAGCAGAGCACAGGAGGGCGAACAGAAAGGCGGACAGGAGGCTTGATAGAAGATGGCAACCCAGGAGCATCACGGTAGAAGTTCACAGGAAAACGGATGAAAGACGAGCAGGGCTAGAGTCAGCCAGACGTCTAGTAATGGCGTGGGCAGCAACTGATGTCTTGATTTTCGCTCGAGACGTGGGGGCCAGCCACGGTCCAGACAAGCAGCAAGAGGTGCAACCGGCTTCCATCTTGGTTCACTCAAAACGTGGGTTCTAGCCACGAGTGAGACGAACAGCAGTAGACAGCAACAGGTGACTTGACTTTCACTCGAGACGTGGGGTAAGCTACGGTCGAGACAAGCAGCAAGAGGTGCAAACGGCCTCCGTCTTGGTTCACTCAAAACGTGGGTTCCGTGGGGTCAGGTGTAGACGGCATCCGTCTTGGTGTTTCACTCAAACGTGGTATTTAGCCACGAGTGAAACGAGCAGCAGTGGACAGCAATTGTCGATTTGATATTCACTTGATGTCTGGGGTGAGCCACAGACGAGACAAGTGGTAGGAGTGTAGATGGCTTCCAACTTGGTTCTTCACTCAACACGTGGGATTTTCCACAAATGAGACGAGCAAGAGAACGAGGCTTCAAGTCTTGACCCAGTCGTTTGAAACTTGATCGAGGCGACATCGTGTAACTAAAGCTCGGTAGCAAATTCAATCGTTGTTGGAAACAATCGAAACTGAAACGGGAGTCAGACGGGTTGCCTGCAACACGTCACATCCAGTAATGTACGGGAAGCGGCCGAAAGGACTAGAGTTCCGTTGAAGCGTGTCGGCGGAAGGGTGGAGGCCGGTGGGGAGCGTTTTCCGTCCGAAAGCCCAGGGATGCTGTAGATGCGGGTGCAGCCAGCCGGATGATGAGCATCGGAGAAGGTTGGCGTTGACAGCTTGCGTATGGAGTTCGGCAGTTGTCGGTGAGGTAAGCCGTTCTGCAACTCGGGCGTGTTTTCCGTCTGAAAGCAAGAAGCAGAAGGGATGCCATTGGTGCGGGTGCAGTCAGCTGGGACGGTGATAAGCGTCGGAGAGGGCTGATGTTAACAGCTTGCGAACGGACTTCGCAGTTGCCAGCGGCAACTCGGGCAAAGAGTCTTGAATCGGACGAAAGAAAAAGGCAGGGATCGGACCGACAGCGGCGTGGTCGAGGGCGGAGATCCAACGGATGCCAAGGGTGAAAGCGGTCGTCTGCGGACGAAGGAGAGCATGAGGGGGAGCAGCAGGTGAAGCGAGGTCTTCAGATGCGGCGGCCATCATCGGGTTTGGAATCCAATTTTCGTGCAAAAGCAGGGAACTATTTTCGGCGCAAGGTGACGTGGAGACACCTCTGGAGGAAAATGAATGCCGATAGCGTGCACGCTGTCGTTTTTATAAGGGAGGACTGCCGCGCGCATGCGCAGCAGGGGTATGCAAGCAGGCGGCTGCACAGCAGAAGAAACCTCTAGGGGAACATCACATTCGAGGAATGTAATGCTGAATTATCAGGTTAAGATGTTTTGGCAACAAAGAAACTACATTTTAACACTGATTAAAATAAGTTTTCACTATCCTAAAATACTTACCTTCAGTAATATGTGTTAAATCGCTATTTTATGCTTTCATTGCTCAAAATTAATCAAATATACCATTTGATCTCAATTTATACTATCCTTCAAAAAAGAAGCTACATTTATAAATCATCTGAATCATCGCTTGTTTTCGTTAGGTACGGTGCGCCTTCCAGCTACCTGCTTGCCAAACGAATGTTGCGTTTTGGTGCGCCTTTCAACGGCATGCTGTATGAACGCTTGGTCGAATAGCTATTTAGAGTGCAAAGCGTCTACTGTTTAAGGGTGGGATCGGGTGGGATGAATGAAGAAAACATCGAAATTATCCGAAAAGTGTGG
>JAHWFP010144710.1:0-11092 GCA_023313725.1 Lithobius niger
TTGAGCTTCTTGTGTTGTTTCCATCCAATTATTGATACCAATAATACAGAATCATTTTATTGGTATCATTTTATTGTCTACTAGACGAAGCCCGTGCTATGTACGGGGCCGGTCATGAATTAAGTTTACAGGCACACTTTTCCCGACATTTTTCGTGCCTGTGCCTCGTACATTTTATTGTGAGCCGTATGTGGTTGATCGACCACTGCCTTTCGGCTGCACTTGCTATGATGGTAGAATGGAAGAGTCCACTTACAAAGCGGGCGTGAGGAGGGGGAAGTGATTGTTCGGCCTTTTTTTCTTAACTGCTCAGCCGGATCCAGCATTATTATAAGGGTTCCTTGTTCTCTTCTCTTATTATCTTAAACATGGTCGTGGTTATTACTGTGTTGAATAACTTCCCCTGCCAAGTTGGGACACATCCACGGCATTTGTCGGTATGCCGTGTTACACGCTTCCGTATCTCCTTTCCATCCGCTCCTTCCTTCTATTTGACGTACGAGAAGCAACCGTCTTGCCTTTTTCTTCAGGCAATGTGTAGGGCCATACTTCCAGAAACGTTAGGACGTCGGCCCAGCTTTATAGGAGGCACACTCGTTTCTCTCACGTCATTAACAGAAACTAGCATCAAAATTTAAGGAAAATAAATAATCAGTTAAGAAATAAAATTTTTAATTACAATATAGTGAAACTTGCACAGTAGAATCGTACACCAACTTTTAAGTAAAAAAAGCTTATATGTATTGTGACGGAGAATTTAGTAAATATAAATATGCTAGAGCGTTTTTTTCCTGGAGGTGATTTGTTCCTGTTGTTGTTTCCTGGTGGGCATTTTTCTGAGGGCGTTTGCTGGGCGATGGTTTTTCCCTAGATCTGTACTGTACGTCTGGTTCTAACGGAACTCCACCATTCTGGTACAACGATCTTCATTAATAATAAGATTCTTTGCTGTGAAAGTACTATACCTGGCAATTTTAGCATTGCTGTCCCAGTGATGCTGTTGGTTGCTTGAGACTTGAATTGCCGCCTCAGTTACCTTACCACGCATGCGCGTGCGTGGTCCTCCCTATATAAGTTGGCGGCTACGAGGGCACGCAATCTCTTTGTCTCAAGCCGCCATGCGGCTCGTTCTGTTGGTTACCTCTTCTTTCATCCCGTTGTTACTCCGGACGTCTGACCGCCCTCGTCCCGCAACGCCGCTCCTCTACCGCTGGCCAAGTCCTGTCCTCCTCCCGGCTTGCACCCGCTTCACTCGCCCTCCGGCTGGTCGCCGTGCTTCCGGCCCTTTCACCGTCCGCACCCCACTCCTTAATCGGCTCGTTCCGGTCTGCCCGTAGCTGGGACGTCACCGTCAGGATGGGGCTGCTACCCCGGCCTCTTCCCTACAGAACTCGCCCTGCCTCAGGAACCGTTGGGAACAAGGTCCCTCGCCGACGGCCCAACCTGGAGCTGCCTTGCCGTCTTTCACCTGCCGTGATTCCGCTCGATCCTTTCCCGGCCTGCTTCCGGTCTGACCATAGCCTGGGCTTCGCCGCTGTATCGGGTCTGATCTTGTTCTATCACCTGTGTTTTTCAACCACCATGGTAGCCGTCACGAAATGGACTGCCCATTAACGTCTGGCCTACGTTCTCTTTCGCCGTCTTTCATCTGCCGAGGCCCCACATGACCCGTTCCCGGCCTACCTCCGGTCTGTCCATAGCCGGGGCTTCGCCGCTGTTTTGGGTTTACTATTCCATCTCCTGTTCATCACAGCCTCCTTGAAACCACTGTAGAAGCCGTTACTAAATGGACCGCCCATCAACGTCTGGCCTTCGGCTCTCTCGCCGTTTTTCATCCGCCGCGTCCCCGCACGACCCATTCCCGGCCTACCTCCGGTCTGTTCATAGCCGGGGCTTCGCCGTCGCATTGGGTCTAGTTTTCTTTCCACCGCCTGCACGTTACAAGCCACCTTGAAACCCGAATTGGACCTTTCCCCGGCCTACCTCCGTGACCAAAGCCGAGTTTTTGCTGTCGAGTTAGGTCCACTATCTTACCTGTATTTTACAACCACTTCATTGAACCCACTATGACCGACTATGACCACTATGACCCACTATGACTCCATCACCGACTGGCCTCCGGCTCTCTCGCCGTTGTTTCTCCTGTCGTGCTCCGCACGCTTTATCCCCAGCCATCTCCAACCAGCTCAGTACCGGGACATGCCGTCGAATCGGAGCCGCTGCTCTTCAACCTGTGTGATTGCCATAACAGCATTTTGAATTGACTCGTCTGTTACCGGCCTCTGTCCCTAGCCCCTTGCCGTCTTTCGTCCGCCGCTCCGCTTCGGGCTGCCACCTGCACATCGTGAGGAAACTCTAGCTTTCCACCGGTTCATCCCCTTTCACCTTACCGCCTTATTGGGACACCTCCCTCTAGCCAAGCTGTCTCTTCACGGCCTCATGTCTCCATATCGAACTCTGGTCATGTCTCATCTGTCCTTATCAAGATACATCGTCTTCTTGTAGAAGGAGCGACTCCCTCCTCCTTGCTCCAGTCACTCCACCCAGATGCTGCCGCCCTACGCCTTGCTGAAAGTCGGCCAAGCCTACTTCTCACCGCTCCTACACTTACCTGTCTTTCACCCGTCCCCCCCCCCCCACTCGACCGTTCTTGCTGAACCCCGACGAGGATCTGCCGAACATGTGTTTCTCACCTGAAACGCACTTCCTCATCTTTCATCTGCCTCATTCGCCACTTTCATGTTCTTGCTTTCACCACGCACTTCTCTCGGCATCGTGCCTTCTCCCGTTGCCGTCTGCAAAATGCAAGAGGCCTCCCTTGCCACCGCTCCTCGCCCCACACGATTAAAACTTCATCTATGTCATCACTCGGATTCACCATGTTGAATCCCGTCAGACTTCCCCCCTCGCTCCATTCACTCACTTCTTTCTTCACCATGATGGAAGCTTATCGTACACTGCTCACGCCCGCTTAGCCTTCTACCTCACCTTACTGGCACGCTACATCCTTGTACCTGGATCACCAGATCGTCGCATGACTCTTCCCACCAATTAGGGCCTTTTACCGATTGAGTCCGACCTTCCTCACGTCTCTCGCCCGTTTTACTTCGTCTCTGAACGGCAAACTTTCCGATTAACAGCCATCACCCGTGATGCCGTTTCTCCTCTTGCACGAGTTCTGCAAGCCAGCTTTCCGTTTCCCGCTTTCAGCGAGCGCTGCATGGCCGACATCGGGATCCAAACGCTATCGAACGGTCTCTCTGGCCGTTCCCTGCCTTCCCCCTTTCAACGACCGTCGATCCCATTGGCATCCTCGTTCTGGTCTCGGGTCCCCTCGCCGCCTCTGGAAGCAAGAACACGTATCCAACTCCGATGCCTCCCGTCTTCCCAAGACCGCGTGGCTCTCATTCAAGATTCCTCCACCAGGCGCGCCACCTTCCTTTCACAGCCGCCTCTCACTTCCGGAGTTTTTCCCGCCTCCCACCTCCGGGACCTTCGTCCCCAACACTGTTTAGCGTCCCGCACGTCCCACGTCATTCTCTCGGAACACCCTGTCTGTTCTTCTCTTAGCTTTTCACCATGGTAAAAGCGAAAAAACCGAAAACGTTCGAGGATATCCCAGACATTTACTTCGGCCGCATTCCCACAATCGACGACCCGGGCAAGTGCCACTGTCCGGGTCTTTTCAACCCACAGAGGATCGACCCTCATCGTGTGTGCCAGTATCATCGCAAGTTCGACTACTTTCTTCACCCATGTGCCATCTGCGTAACCATTCCGCTTAAAGATTGGCAAGAAATAGCCCACCGCCAGCTCCTGTCTGCCAACAGAAAGAGACAAGAAAACTTCCACAAAGACGCACACAAAAGAATCAGGTCTAACCCAGCCACCCCATGCAACAATGACGAACTTTCCACTCCCTTATCACAACAGTCCTGGCTTCACACAGCTTCCTCTGACACCCCAACAACCAACACGACCTTACAGTCTCCCAGTCGGGGCCCGGTGGCCCCCCCCCCCCCCGACTAATGAAGATGAACCGATCATTTTTGAAGAAGCTTCTTCCTCCCCAATCACGGAATCCACTCCGGCTTTCGACATTCCACTAAGTGCCTCCACTGTAATTCCGGCTACTCCCCTTTCTCCGGGTCATCACTCCGACAACGTTTGCGTTGTGTCCCCCTCTCCTAAAGGACCCACAACATCACAAATTAGCCTTGTCACACCTCCTGAAAAACAGGCTGCACCGTTGTATGGTCTCGACCACGAGGAACTAATCGAAGTCGACCACGACAAAATTTTTCTCAACCTTCGTCATAAATTACGCCTCAATGTACGTGCTCGTGAACAGTTCAAGCACAACACAAAAAAGGTCAAGCCCTACCTCCTTCACCTTCAAGACGTCATTTTCCAACAACACTCCCTGATTTCATCACTCACGAACGAAAACATACAACTAAAAGCTGAAAACTCCTGCCAATTGAAACAGCTCACGGACAACGTATTAGCTGATGTACTACGCAACAAAGCTACCACCCCTACCTCCTCCTCCTCTTCATCTTCTTCTTGGGTCCTCCACCCAATCGACAATCTACACAAATGTACCCCATGCTACCAACGCTTCTCCAACTTTTTACACCCGGCTTGCACCTACGCTCCACTGGAGCCGAGACTCAAAACGGACCTTCCATGTCGTCCTGTAACATACCATGACAAAGGTATCACCGAATCCGTAACCATTCCACCTGCTATCCTAGACCTTCGGCAATCCCATATCTCCAAAGCATGGAACTGCATTACCGCCACCACCATCTCCCATGACTTGCAGGCATACTCCTTATGGCAGTTTGACAGCGCACCACACTCCCTCCCTCTGCTCCCGAATATGATCCCACTTTCCTCGTCACCCACTACCGATAAACCATGCTCCCCTTGCAGAAGTAAGGCTCGCCATGACTGCTTGGGGCTACAATCCAACCCCTCTTCCTCCTAACTCACGATTTTAAACCCTTACCGGCATTTAATTCACTTCCTTTTCGACCTAAAAAAAAAAAAAGTGAGATGAATAAAAATTTAACATACATTAAAAAAAAAATATATATATATATAAATATATAAACACGCCGGCTAGTGGGTTCCTTACTTTCAGATTTTCTATCTTATCCCAAACCTTATTTACATTCCCCATGGTATATCTCCCATGAAATCATTTCCCATTGTGTATATCCTATGAAATCACCACGAAAACAAACCTTTTCCAGTTTTCAAATCGACAACATTAAAACTTATACCTTCTTCTGGCGACCTACTCTACATCACACTGAAGAGCTCGCACTTAGCCTGCGTTGCTTCCACTCATCATGCAACCTTCGATAGACGAAATGGTCACCACCCGGTATCCCCCCCCCCTCCGTCCTTTCATTCTGGAGAGACCACGCTGTATCTACTACTACCCGTCGTCACCTCACCGTGCTGGAGCTACTCATCACCAAAGGTAATGATCTCACCCTCCTCTTCTGGCCTATCTTTTTCTTATGTAAATATAATTTTAAAAAATAATAATAATAAAACAAGTTCATCTCAAGGGCCCCCACCCTATCTAGGGCTCTCTTGAGCACGACCTTCAGACGTTCCCACCTCAGAACCCCAGGGCACTCAGTCAAAAGGTGCCCGCCACCTAACTTGACGAGGTCTGCTAGGCAATGCTAAAATTGCCAGGTATAGTACTTTCACAGCAGAGAAAGAACATTTTGCCGTCCCCCAGACAGGCCGGCTAAAAATGTTTTTTTTTGCTGTAGAAAGTACTATACCTTAATTCCGCCCTGCCTCCCCTCACGAGTCACCTTCTTGACTGGAACGTGAGACAAAGAGATGGCGAGCCCTCATAGCCGCCAACTTATATAGGGAGGACCACGCATGCGCATGCGTGGTAGGGTAACTGAGGCGGCAGTTCAAGTCTCAAGCAACCAACAGCATCACTGGGACAGCAATGCTAAAATTGCCAGGTATAGTACTTTCTACAGCAAAAGAAACCATTTTTAGCCGGCCTGTCTGGGGGCCGGCAAAATGTTCTTTTTAACGATTTTCTGCTCACAAAGTGGTATGCAAATATTTGTTTTGTTATGCAAATGTACTCGATAAGCAGTATCACTCTAGTTAAAGCTTCACGCCTCTAGTTCTCGTTAGACGAGTATTTCGATGAGTCTTAACGTATAACCTTAAAATCGTTAGAATGATACACTCCAACTTGTCTTAGTTTGCCCTGTAAAGAAGATGGTAAAACGCCGATTGTAAACGTAATAAACTGCGTTACGTCGCCGGTTATCTCATTCCGCTACTTTCTATTGAGCAATAAGTTTTAATGCCGACTAAACACTACAGTATCAGTGGTATCAAAAGCCTTACAAGAAAATTGTGTTGGTTTTCCTTTCCAGCTTGATCGCAGTTCAGTTAAATCTTGCTGCAAGTTTTAAACTAATTTATTTTTGTCAACTAATTATGCAAGGTTTCGAATTTAATTATTAAGATTGAAAAGCTTTACTGAGCGTCTGAAGCGAAACAACAACTTACGAATTCTAAAAGAAAAGTTGTCAACAATTTTTTTCTTCAAATTTGAGGCATGTTAAAATTTGTAGGCTTTGATGTTCCTTGAAATGCGATGTTGAGTTATGAAAACATATTCTATAATCAGTTTTCTGCTAGTTAAAAAAATGAATTCTATTTAGACGAGGTTTTGCAAATCTTCTTAAAGGCAATATGAAATCATTTGTACTTCCTAAAATACACTTTTGAGACATGGACACATATTCTATAATCAGTTTTCTGCTAGTTAAAGGGCAATTACATCCATTTTGACATGCATGTCTTACTTTTGGATCACTTACACCTAAACACAAGAATTGTGGTAGGAATACGTTACGTATACGTCCGATACAACAGTTTAATTTACTGCCTCACCAAAACACGTTACGGAGACCGCTGTTGTTTGCTGGAATTCATGCCGACAGACGGTGCTTATCGATTTTGACTCGCAGCCGATTGAGATAGCTGTGTTGGCTGTGAGCAGCTCAAGCGTCTGATGGCCTTAGTATATTCATTACACATTAAATACACCCAACAAGTAATAAATAGAACCAGAGCCATTTTTCCCGCAGGAATTATGGTTTGGAACTCAAGTTATCAGCCTGGTTAGGTTAGGCAAGTTCTTAAGGCATTTGGCAGATTTTCCTGCTGTCGCATGTAAATGTGGAGATATAAATTGACCGACACTAAATCATTTGTCCTTTTATGAAGGTAAAAACTTGTACCCACTGTAGCAAGAAGAAGAGCATTAAGACCCAGTTTTTTTTCCACTGGTGGTTATTTCAAGCAATAAACTCCACATGCAGAAGAACAGATTGTACTCATATGTATATACCGAATGCAAGGATGGAAGGAATATAGATAATTTGTTGGAAAGAGAAAGTTTTTGCCTTCTTAACTTATTTTGTGGACACCTGTGAGTGTATTTTGCTTTGGCAACAGAGCACAACCGCATTTAAGAGCAAAATCTTGTGTACCAAAAAGATTGTTAACAACCGCAGGAGGGGTATTTCTTGAGAGCATCTCAAATGAACAATCATTTCAATTTATAAATAAATCTGTTACAAATACTATGGTTGGATTTTAGCTATTTCAACATTTTTTATCCATTTTGTTATATCTGTATTAATTTCTTTGCGAGTCTAGTAGTTTGTGTGCTGTATTACTTCTACTTTTACTTTCGTTTTGTGATACGCTTCAGTTTGCAGTTTGTGTCGCTATGGAAACTATAGCAAGCTAACTTTACTTCTTAATATATATGTCTTCTTAATATATATGTCTTAATGTTTGATTCCATTCCCTTTGTTAGGCCGCCCGCACACTGAGCGACTTGGCCGCGCGGCCAGGTCGCGGCAGCCAATGAGAATGCTTACCGGTTATGTAAAACCACGCACTAATCATTTTCATTGGCTGCAGCAACCTGGCCGCGCGGCCTAGTCGCTCAATGCGCGGGCGGCCTTATAGTCAATAAGGTTGCTGTCGAAACCAGCATCTTAATATATCTTCAAGTTATCGAGCCTTGTGTGAAGAGGCATTGCGAACTTGTAAGTTGTCGCTATACAACGCCTGTGAAGCGTACTTATTTTGGTGTAATGCGTTATTTAACGCGGTAATAAACGACTTACGCCTAACGTGTACAATCATGTTGCAAGCACTAGTTAGCATTACTCAAAATCACAAGTCATAAAAGTCACTGTCCAATCAAACTTCTAAATGTACAGGTTGTCTACTCAGCATATTTTCCTGATAATCCTGAAAAGGTCATGATTTTTCAAAATGAATCCTGATTTTTTTTTACCAACGACCGGATGAAGAACAGATGAAGAACTTAAATGCTTAAGAAACATAGACAGGAATTGTTGGGTGAATTAAATGCAAAAATTGCCAGACTTGATCAGAGCATATACTGAACTAAAAATAAATGAATAAAAAAGTGTATTGTTTTACCTTCCTAATAATCTGAAACACATTGCTGTACATCATACTGTGAATTCGACAACTCGTCAATCGCTATAAAAATAACACCCAAAAATACAGCATATATTCACATAACGGACACCAACATTGTCCAGCTAATTTTCTACACCACACAAGTAAGAGTGGTGTTGTAAATTAGCTGGAGAGTGTTGGTGAATATATGCGGTATTTTTGGGTGTTATTTTTATAACGAATTGACATGTTTTACCTTATTAATTGTTAATTGTACTATGTAACTTTTTTTATACTAGTGAAAATAGAAAAAAAAATATTAAATGTCCATTGCACATGAAGATTTGTCTGGTTGGGTCTATTTTTTCTCTATTTTCGAACACCTTTCGTTTAAAAAGGTCATGATTTTTTTCTGTACTTCGATCTTGATTATTCTGAGAAAGTCCCTGATTTTTGAATCTTAATTTTAGTGGACACCAGTAGCCTGATAACCTAAACCGGTCTCTATACTTAATTTAGCTTCTCATTCTTTAGTAAGTGATTAATCAAACCTTTTTAGCATGACAAAAGAACGCTATATTGGCTCTGTGTGGTCTACCAGTTTTAACCCCACCCCCATGATTATTTTTTTGGCACATACTTGCTTATCGTGTAAGTGGTCGCGTGGAAGACTGACTGTGATTGGCTAATACCTTACTAATATTATCTTTTCCCACTGGCTAATAATAAGAAAACGAGATACTCCCAAGAAGTTCCATAACTGTGACGTTATTCCACATTGAACTTTGTTTTTGATACTATTTATGTTGTCGAAATAAGGAGTAGAGGTCCAACGGAACCTTGTTTAACCGTTCTGTGTTTCGTAAGTTAGTATTGTATTGTGAAATGTATAGACCTATTTCAAATTCTGGAATGCTGTAGTAAACTCAAAAGTAGGCTTTGACCAGCTTTTTTTTTGCAACAAAAATGCGCCTTTTAAAGTAGGTGCTTCCAACGTGTTTTTTAATCTTGCTGTTTTGTGTAGCCTAAGCTGGCCCTATTTAACCAATACGAACGGTGTGTGTTTGGGCGGGGGGGGGGTCGTTTTCAGCGAGTGACAGTGCGGTGATCATGGTGAAAACAAGACGCTCATTAAATACTAATATTTTAACACCATGAAGTTATTGGGGTAGCTTTTAAAAATCCCAGTTTGTATGTATTTTGAGATGCAGTTGGATGCCGTATCAAGTGGTTTGGAGGCCAGAGGGTTTTTCGTCGGCTGTGTTTGCTCGGGTTGCTAGGGATACATCAGAAAGCTCGTTTTTTTTTTCGTGTGAGGCATTCATGGTCGTCAAGGGATTAAAGTCTTCAGTGAGGGTAAATTGTAGACCCATTTCGTAAAATAAATGGTTTGATTTTTTTAATAAAACTAACCCAATACCGAACTGTAAAAAAACAGCGTGCGATGGTGACGGTGGTTGGTTAAAGGCAAGAAGTGTTTGAGTGAGGTCCGTTAGTGTTGTTGGTGAAATTTATGAGTCGGCTGGAATTACATCATCCAGCGTTTACTCATGTTTGATGAAGGCGATACACAAACCGTATACAACTCGTATGCTGGGGAGATAACCAAACCTTTTCTAACAATACTTGCCAAAATATATAATGTTACAGTCATAATGGGACGTCAAGGTCGAGATAAAGCACAATGGGATTGCACAAACTTTACTTATGTGAAACATGGGCATACAATAAACCAAACCGTGTCAGTTTGGCTGATGTAACGGCTAATTGGGCAGTGGCAAATGTGAAGATTATGAATGAGAAAATTTATAGACATAAAATACCTCCAGACAAAAAAGGTAAAGATAAACGTGTGATTCTTTGTATTCACAGGCCTATGAAAGTTGTGATATCATTCAAGCAGGAAAAGGCCGCCAAGGTTAATCCTATTAGCAAAGTTAATCGCACCGAATAATACATTGGACGTTAAATGAAACTTGAAGATTACTATCGTTAGTAGCAATCTAGTTTTCATTTAACTTTCGAACTTTTAGTAGGTGCGATTAACTTGGCTAATAGGATTAACCTTGGCGGCCTTTCTCTGGTTGAAAGATATCACTGCTTTCAAAGGCCGACCATTTTTGGAAACTTGGCAGCTTCTCTTATACCAGTTTCGGTTGGATTAAAACAACTTGGAGACTAATCGCAAATAGAGTAGCGTCGTTACACTGAATTTGACACCACTGACAATGCGTAGTTTGATTCTGTACTGAAATTTAGATGTGGTTTGGTCTTGTATCAGCTTTTACATAAGAATGCATCGAGCACCTGGGTCAAACTGTCATGTCAAGAAGAAGGTGCTTTAACACGTTGCTGGAGCCAGTGGCCTGGCATACTGGCATCCACTTGGCTAGCAACCAACAGTTAAGGTCTGCCAAGGCCTGGTGGGGCCAGGCCCAGGAATTATTGTCTTGTCGCTGTAATGGTAGTTAGAAAAGGTATCGATCAGAATGATAGAAAGAATGGGTTATAAAGTGAGTCTGAGTTTTCCCCATTTTAGTAGAGTTATGCATTCCGCGATATAAAAGCACTTGGTACGACA
>JAHWFP010144721.1:0-10414 GCA_023313725.1 Lithobius niger
AAAACTAAGGGAATTCTCAGATTTTTCACACAAAAAAACGGGAAAACTCAGAGAATTCTCAGATTTTTCACACAAAAAAAAACGGGAAAACTCAGGGAAAAAACAAACAGAGTACGTACACGGCATTGAATTCCTTGAAAAGCCTTAAATTTAAAATCCAAAAATTCAAGGCTTGAAAAGCCTTGAAAATTGGCATTTTTGTTGGAAGAGCCTTGAAATGGCCTTGAATTTTGTTGGCGTACTACATTCGATGAAATACAGTCAATTTATGCTTAAATTCATAAATAAATAAAAAATAGTTCGTTAGCCCAATGCTTATCTTCAGTGTTAACGACACGATGGTCCTTCGTTCATATTCACGTTTAAGGGCGGTATTGGATAGGCTACTTGTCCCGCGAAGGGGCAAAATAAATAACTTTTAAATGAATGTTGAATTAATTGAATATAGAATTATAGAGTATTGGCAATACTCTATTGGCAATAGAGTATTGGCAATACTCTATTGAATTATAGAGTATTGGCTAGCAAAAAGACGAATATATTTTAAGGTAATTTTTAACGATTTAAAACGGCCTTGAAATTGGCTTCGAGTTGGCCTTGAAAATGGTTTCGTCTCTGGTGTACGTACCCTGAACCAAGCCACAATTTTTGGCCTAGTCCGAAGTGCATTAAACATATTCTGTTATGAAGTTGTGGTAAAATAGAATGTATCCTTGCTCTCCTGTGTTAACACCTAAAATGTTCAGTAGATTGGGCTAACTGAGCCGTAAAACCAAGTAAAACCGGTAAAATTGTGTGGAAAATTTCCTTCTTGAAATTTTGGTAAATAACATGGAAATGTACCTCAATTACTACGGAAAACTCGGGGAAATTATTTCAGCATTTTGGTGGGAACATTGTTCTGGCCTTCTCTAATTTCTCCCCTTCCCTAAAACATTCCAATTTGACGTATGAATGTCATTTTCAATTTCGTGAATTTCATGCATGTTATGAAATGTCAACGAAATCAGGACAAAAACTGCGAATGTCATCGTGTTCCAAACAAACAAACATACAGACACACTAAATCCCATTGCAGTCGGGTATTCGACCACGCTCGATTCGCTCTCTCGGCCAACACGTGTTTGGCTTCTTACCTTCGAAAATGAAATGAACATTTTTTTTTATTATTATCGTGATAACAAAACACCATATTCATTTATATAGATTTTTTTTTTCATACGAAAAGTACCGATTCAAAATAAAGCATTTCAGATTGAATAGACGATAAATCCTTGGACAACCAACGCACGAATTTACAGACCTTGTTTTGACTGTAATTAATTCGCGACCGAAAATGTAATATAATTTAAACTAGGTTTTCGTGTCGCGCTAGCCTTCTTTCATACACGTTATTTAACCTAAAAGGGACACCCGGCCTGCCTTGTAACATTCCGCGTGCCAAATTACAGCTACGCGCTGATCCTCATCCGAGCAATTACAGCGCCAAGGTCAGCTGGGGTGGTAGCTGCGTTCCTCGCATAGCTGCTGTCTCGGTTGGCTTTGGGAATAGTACACGAGACAGAATCAAGTCAACAATTGTGTCGTCACAAACCGGAATGATTCTCGTATTTTAAAATCACAATTTATAATTTTCTAGGCTAGTGTCTTATAATTTTGCTTCGGCGATCTATTGGAATAATTAAACTTTTAATTTTACTGCGCTAGTCTATTAAGATTTTAGATCTCATGGTAAATTATTAGAAAATTAGTAGATGTACACACAGAGATGAAACGTCATTATTATTGTACGCGCGCAATGCACCATTTAGTGACGGGTCGTTCTTAAATATAGTTAACAATATTCAACAGAAAATCTCCTAGACGCCCATTTTGAAACGATTTTTTTTTAGCAAGGGAAAGATTAACGGTAAGTAAATAGACCTTTGGGGCCGTACTTGATGTGGTGGATCGAGAAAAATGGCGCTGGGAGGTATATCCCTTTAAGTCGTTCAGTTTATTTTAAAACTATTATTATACACATGCTTGCAGTCACAATTTCACGTCACCGATTGAAAGTCTGTAGAATATGGCAACATCTATCGCTGTCTTGTATTATTTAGTACCTGGTTGCATCAAGCGAAATAACGTACAACGACATTTCTTTTAACAAAAAAAAAAAAAACAAAAAAAACAAGCCACGACCTCCTTAATTATTGAGTGAAAATGTGTTTTGTCCTCGTGCACCTGGCAGCAGGCTGCAACAGTCAACGATATCCCTGTCAGTAGATGGCGCCACGGTATTTTCGTACGATTTTCATATCGGTGCTAGTGCCGCTTTAATCGGAACCCTAGGCTCGTTTGTACGCTCCCGCCAATAAAGAATAGATACCACGCCTCAAAATCAGAGCGGATTATTTCGAGATGCTAGAAATCGCTTTGTGAAAAAAGGTTTACCAGAAATGGGAAAAAATCAGTCTTCCAGTTTTCCCACAAGATTTTAGTGAGCCCTATGAAACACGAGCCAACACCTAAATATGCTGTGGCAAGTATACTTCGATTTGACTATTTTTTAAAACTTTTTCTTATCGACAAGCTTGATGTAATATGCTTTTCGGGAGAGTACATCTATTTTTAAAAAGCAAAAAAATCTATAAATTTCGAAAATACATGCATTTTCACCCAAATTACTAAAGCTGGTGGAACCACGCAAGGAGCGTTTTATCCAAGGAATGTTTTCAGGCTCTTGTGTGTGTGCGTTATATCTAAACGATAAAATAGGGTAATTATTTTTGGTTATTTTATTGTAGAGCAAAATAGTTTTGCTGTTCGGGGTTTTTTTTTTTAAATTAGATTCCTTCCTTATGTTATTGCTACGGACCATTCATTGTCCAACAGCCCCAGTGCTTTGAAAGCTAGTAGTAACCGCAGTCGTTTCTTTTCTTTGCAATGGTGAAGCGCTTGCAGCAGTTTGCTAAAAGCTTACGTCATGCGAACGTCATTAGTGCTAGACGATCAAAAGAATCCTAGGAGAAAAGTTCATGCCAGAAAAAAAAATATGGCCGCTGCCAATTCTTTGCGATTGCCGTTATCTCTTAGATAGCCGAACGTTATTGTCAAGGTCAAGGTTGTAGTGGCAGATGAATTGAATAATTTAAATTTCATGGAGTGTCTTAGTAGTTGCTTTTCTTGCCTGAAGAGTTGTGGTTTCATTTACACTCACTGAGTACTCAAATGTATAACGTACTATATTTGAGTACTAAGTGGCTGTAACTGAAACCACAACGCTTCAGGCGAGTAAAGCGTAAAGCGTATATAAATGTGTATTTACATATATAAATGTAAATATTCACATGTTGAAAGGTGTAGAAGTTTTTTGTTTAATTAAAAGAAAATTAAACATGTTAACGTTAAAAACCTTTTTAAAAGAAGTGCTGGTTTTTTCGGGCATGAAACATCGGTCAGTTAAGTATGTGAAGACCAATAAGTGAACTCCTCGAAGCGAAGCGAGACGATGCCAACGGAGCGAGCAAAACGAGCGATGTGGCTAGTCCTCATCATTAAAAAGATGCAGTGAGCTTGCTTCCTTGCTTGGTTGTCCATCTACTCCTCTGGATTAAAGACGGGAAAGCCAAAGGCTCACAAGAAATAACGGTAGGACCTTGGCCTTTGGTTCCAAAGGTTCTGGGTTCGATTCCCCGCTCAGGCAGTCTGACATATAAGTCCAAAAGGCAACGTAAATAGGTTTGCATCTGTTACTCCTCTGGAAGTAGGCGGCGACACAAATATGAGAAATGTATGTGAAGAAAGCAAATTAATCCCGACGTTGTATAGGCCAATTTTTATCCTCGGATAATGCGACTATAACCGTGAGCATCCCTCGCAACCATCGCGCAAACAATATAAATGACGTCAGCGATTGTTGACCGTTTTTCCCCCTTATGGAAGCTTCGAATGGGCAAGGCTAAATCGATTGAATGATTAATTCTTTATTGAGCATAAACGGTCAACCCCGCGCTCACACCTAGTACTTAATGCTTAAGGCTGAATCCCAAAAAAGGGTCAAAGGGTTTTAGCGAGCGTTAACTGCACCCGGCCATCTGTCCGATACACCCCTAATAACGCCCTAAATCCAAATTCAAATTCTTTATTCCAGAGCCTTGATCTGCAATCGTACGCTCTCCCTACATATATAATACGGAGCAGGCGGCCAAGTCACCGGCCACGCCATTTCGTCGTACAATCAAGTACCCCACCCTGTAGTGCCATCTGTTGACGGGATTCGCCTTCAAATTCGGGTTGGGACACTTTTCCAACGTCTTCGAACAGATGGCGCCACTTACCAGACCTGCCATGTCGCCGTTTATTGACGGCCTTGGACTACAAGTTCGGGTTATAACACTTTTTCCAAAGTCTTCGAAGAGATGGCGCCACTTACCAGACCTGCCGCACCGTATTTGGGTTTGTTTTTTGGTATTGTTGTGGTACCAAAGCGGCCAACAAAGTTTTAGCCGCATGACTGTGCCATTGTCGGCGTTTGAGCTACAAAAAAAAAAAAAAACAACCCGTGTCTACCAAACCAGACAACTTTAAACCAAACGACGATTGGTTCTTAATTTCGAGGCCCCTCGAAATTGGCAGCCTGATACGTTGGCAAGGCGCATTTATTTCCTAAATGTTCACTTCCAGAAAGGAGTTGAATTATTTTTAAGTGGGCCGGCAACAATCGTTGCTTGCAACATTGTCGCAATGCACGGTACCGACGTGAATTATTTCAAAGGATTAACTTAAACATAGGGTTACTTGCTTACTGAATGCTGGATTTCTCAGGGCTTTTTTTTTAGAATTCAGTCAAACATACGCATAGCAGAAATGTCACGGGGCGGCGTTTTCGGGGGGTGCGGGAGAGGGTGCCAGGGCAAGTGTGTGTGGCGAGCAACGTGCGGTACCGAAGTGAATTGTTTCAAAGGATTAACTTAAACATGATATTACTTGCTTACTGAATGCTGGATTTCTCAGTGATAGGGTTTTTTTTTCCTTCAGTCAAACACATGCATGCGACTTTTCCTGGGCTGCACCAAAGCGGAATGTCACGGGGCGACATTTTCGCGGGGGGGGGGGGAGGCGGGAAAGTGTATGGGGGGGGGGGACACATATTCGTATCCGGGAGGGGGCAGGAGTGTGGGGATTGGGGGTGAAAGTAATTGTGGGGGATGGCATATGTGATATATATCTTAATAAATTTAAAACCAAAGACCAAACACCTGAGGTGCCAGAAGGACGCGGAGAGATATTCAGAACCCACACTATGAGAGTGCAGGAAGGGGTGCATAAGAACGTGCAGGTGCGCAGCATGCGCACGGGCACAACTATTACTAAATAAATCCCACCAGGAGCTAAACAATGTGGTTAGCAATAATCAAACACAGACACATTATTTCAAAACAAATATCATATTTATTTATTTATTTATCCTAGCAGAGTCTAAATGGTCACAAGCTGTATGTACACTCTGCACTATTAAAACGAACCTACCCTAAATATCTTACAACCAGTCCATCACCGAAACCAACAACCAAACACTACACTGTTTCGAAGATCCAAATAACCTACGTATTTGTTTTTAATGAATGATTAGTATCGAGTCAGTGGCTCAACGGTGTAGATAGAGTCTCTCAATCAACACCATCAATTCGAATCCTGTCCTAGCCTTGAAAATTGGTAGTTAGCTTACATTGGGTAGCTAGCATTAGCTCTCACTAAGCAGATGTATACATCATTGATTCTATACTTTACTATCTTTCTTAAGCCATAGGAACAGATTATCTTCATAAAGGTATTAAATAAATCGAAACTGAGTTAGTTTTTCAATTCTCAAATTTCTCAAACATTTGAAACTTGACTTCGACATTTGAGTCGAAGGAAATAAACAACCGACCAGCTGTATAAAATACCTGGGCTTTGGCCTACATGGACATCATCAACAGCAACAATGCAACTTTAAAAGAAAAAAAAAAAAAGAAAAAACTTTAAAAGAAGCGAAAACTGCACAACAATCGTTTTACACAATTGACTGCATTTACGGTGCACGACGCTTATAATTGCTGCCTTGCAATCTGTGTCCTGTCGCGTGTAATGTGGCATTGTCGGCGGGCTACAGGTTTTGACTTTTTGACTTTTATTGAGCTACTAGAAGGACCCATGCATGCTGTACGGTGGATTGAGTCTCCCGGGTTTTAGCCTCTCTAGGTGTTTGATTTTCTTAGGAAAGTAAATTGCGTTTGCAATATTTCATTAGTAGACTGACTCTTTAATTTTACTCATCCACAACGCGATCTGGTGTGAACCTGTCAGCCATCCTCCTTCGTGCACTAACGTGTGAATATCTCGCCTGTATGCAAGTGTCAACGGGAGGTACCCTACACCCTCTTCGTCCCGCCCCCCCCCCCCTGATTCTCCCCCTTCCGACATTTCCACCGAGATTTTGGCGCAGATGCAGAAAAGACACCTACTTGTGTTTTACTGAATGCTGAAAAACCGTATATCACTGAAAAAGTCAACAACATTTAATATGCAAGCAAACCCCGTGCTGCAAGGTAATCTCCGTGATTGTTTCCACCAACTTAGAAACAATTCACGTCGGCACCACGCACCACATACCAAATCGTTGCAAGTAACTTTCATTTTAGCTCAACAACGAAATCCCAAAAGTCAAAACTTCTAGCACGGTGGATTGAGTTTCCCGGTCTTAGCCTCCCCCGGTGTTTCGTCTTCTTAGGAAAGGAAATTGCGTATGCAATATTTTATTCATTAGTAGACTGATCCTTCAATTACTCACCCCTCCTGTTGCCCGCGGCCCCCCCCCCCCCCCTTCCCAGCCCGCTAGTGCAAGCTATCTCCCTGATTGTCTCCCGGTCATAGCCTCTCCCGGTGTTTGGTCTTCTTAGGAAAGTCAATCGCGTCTGCAATATTTCATTAGTACACCCAGAGCCAGAAAAGACACATACTTGTGTTTTACTGAATGCTAAAAAACCGTATATCTGAGAAAGTCAACAACATTCAATATGCAAGCAAACCCCCTGCTGCAGGTTAATTCGCAGCAAACCACAGCAACCGCAAAACCGCATAACTGAGTAAGTCGTCAAACCCGCTGCTGCAAGGTAACCTCCGTGACTGTTCCCATTAACTTAGGAACAATTCTCGTCCGCACCACGCACCATCAAATTGTTGCAACTAATTTTCCTTAATTTGCTCACGCATACAAAGATTGTTGCCACCCACTTTAAAACAATTCAACTTCCCTCTCCAAGTCTGCGTCTACGAAGTCAATGTGCCTTTCCATCGTATCCGGCTGCCAATTTCGAGGCCCATGGGGGGGGGGGGGGCTCGAAATTTTAATAACATATCGTGTGTTTGTTTAAAGTTGTCCCCTTTTAGTTGATACATGGATTCGTTTCTTTTTAGTTCAACAACGAAAGTCCAATAGTCCAAACGGTATAACGGTATAACGTGTATTTATTGGGGCCTCGGCTCTGGGCCATGCGCCCGCCCAAACCTAAACCCGCCAACAATGCTACATTCACGCGACCAGACAGTTTTCAAGGTATCGATGAATCGCGACGTGCATCGCAATTGTAGTCAACTTTAAAGCGATTGTTGCACGTGTTTTTATTATTGATTTTCACTTTCTTCCACCTTATTTGCCCGAATGAGTATTATATTAGTAGACTAGCAGGACCCGTGCATGCTGCACGGTAGATTGAGTCTCCTGGTCTTAGCCTCCCCCAGGGCCCCCACAGGGGGGTGGGGTCAGGTGGAGCCACTGTATCCAGGCCCGGTCACTCAGGGGGCCCGCACGGCCTAAAAGAATTTTTCCGCAATTGTGAGTTTTGATGACTGTGAGAGACGCACCCAATTTGTGCGTATTGTGAAATTTTTTATACTCCCACAAAAAAACTACTCATCCAGCGGCAACAAACGAGGAGCAGTAGCACTGCAGTGCAGTGCAGTGTCAGCTTGTTAGGCAGGGAAACCATCAAATGTAAGCAGCCTGGATTATTTATTTATTTAATGAATGAAGCAACCCGTTAAGTACAATTTGTGGCTGACGAATATTATAACAGTGTAACTTTTTTACGACTTCAATCAGGAGAGGGGCCCGCTACGGTAGTCAGTCCCAGGCCCGTTATTTTGATGTGAGGGCTCTGGCCTCCCCTGGTGTTTGGTCTTTTTATACAGTAAATCACGTATGCAATATTTCATTCATTAGTAGACTGATACTTCTATTTTATTCGCCCCTCCTCTCCCCCTCTTTTTCTGCCCCCTCCCCCCCTCACTTTACTGCAAATTAATCTCCGTGATTGTCTCCCGGTCATAGCCTGTCCCGGTGTTTGGGTCTTCTTTCTTAAGAAAGTCAGTCGCTTTAGGAATATTTCATTAGTCCCGGTGTTTGGTCTTCCCTCCCTTGTCATACCCTCCCATGGAGACAACGTTAACAGGACATTTCCACCGAGATTTTGGCGCAGACCCGGTAAAGACGCATACTTGTGTTTTAAGTAATTTTTTCTTAGGAAAGTAAATCGCGTTTGCAATATTTAATTCATTTGTAGACTGATCCATCAATTTTACTCGCCCCTCCTCTTCCCCTCCTTTTCTGCTCCCTTACTCCCTACCCCACCCCACCCCCTACTGCAAGTTAGTCCTCGTGATTGTCTCCCGGAAAAATAGCCTTTCCCGGTGTTTGGTCTTCTTAAGAAAGTCAGTCGCGTTTGGAATATTTCATTGGTACACTCAGACCCAGAAAAGACGCATACTTGTGTTTTACTGAATGCTTATAAACAAGAATTTCTTAAAGAAATACAGATACTGCTTATGCAAAAAATCGCAACATTATTATTTTCATATACCAAAGACAACGCTCTCTATTGGGCTAACGTTTACATTAGGCACATACTTGATATCCTTACGATATTGTCCTCCTAAGGCTCCAACACTTTCCTAAATACAGAGACATTGGTTTTAGATCGCGGAAATGTGTTAAAACGACCTAAAAGAGTATATTTGTAGCGCCACAATCCGTACTCCTATACCGTCGGTGTTTACGTTCGTTCGCAGGGCCGGCAGGGCACCTTATATATTTTTTTTCGTAAACAGTTCCGATAGGTGGGTTGTTATTGTCAGTTTCGTGTGGTTTTGTTGTTATTGTCAGTTAGGTTAGGCTAGGTAAGTTTGGGGTTTGGCATTTCATACTGGGGCAATTAATTGGTTAGGTTATGTTAACGATGATTTAACGAGTTTCCGCAATTTGGGATCAATTTGTAGTGCCTTCCGTGAAAATTAAAGGTATAGTTTTTTTTCTCCTTTTTCGAATTTCGGGCCATGTGCGTAAAGGGAACATGAGAAGAAAACGGGCTCTCGTCCGATTTTTTTTTTAATGGACTAAAAATTACCTGCCGAGTAATGTTTTCAGTTTTGGGGCAAACGCACCGTTTGGCCGTGGTGAAGGTCCAAAGTTAGCACCAAAGTTAGCGGAAAGTATGAAACTGGGCGAAAGTCCGGCAAGTGAAAAGCCAAACCCCAACCAGTTCATTACCTCAAGTGAATTGCCGAAGCCGGTTCCTAACCTAACTTAACCGACAATAACAACAAAACCACACGAAACTGACAATAACAACCTGCCTGCCTATTTGAACTGTTTACTGTTTTCGGTGGCGATCCAGAGAGTACGATACAATAAAAGAATGGGGCCTAATTGAATGGCAAAAACGCTAAAACGTACCGAGCAGGACGTAAAGTATAAATACTTAAAATAAGTGTCATGAAAAGTGTGGGCACTAACACAATCATAAGCGAGGCGTGGTGCCTGGTGTTCGGCTCTGACATCGCTTGTACTTTGCAGGTTATGGAGCAAAATTCAGCTAAATAAAAATGATAATCTACACAGCACGGATCAGTTTGCAAAATTAGTAGCACGACTTACGTGAAAACAAGAAAGTTGGTCTGATTGATGTTTGACGGAGTCTGATGTCAATGAATCTGATGGTAACAAACCTCAGTATTTTTTGCAGTGTCGTTGTTTCGAGACAAATCATTATAGTGTCCACGGCCCATCTTGAGTTCGCCCCAGAATGAACACAAATAATCGATTATACGTGTTTGGTCGCAGAGTGCCTTGTTGATACCCAAAGTAGTTACAAAAAAACAATGGCGGCCGTCTGTTAAAGCCGTCCCCTCCAGGAAGACGTAGCCGATCACAAAATAAGTGCAGGACTCAAGATACACCGCGCACACTATAAGACCGTTGACCCTTACTTGACATTGTCATTGCTGGTAAAGTTTTAGTAAATATGGCGAATAAGGTATACAAAAAGAAATGAAATAGTACAGAAACAAGTTAGATCGTTTGCCTATGAAGTGAAACCTTACGAAAAACGCG
>JAHWFP010144788.1:0-13626 GCA_023313725.1 Lithobius niger
TTAGTTCTTCGATCCCATGGTAATTATTAGCAAACGATTACAAATTACTGTAGGAACACATACAGCGCCATCTCTCGGCGGTTTTCATCAATGCCTGGTTTAACAGGGAAAAATCGCCGACAGCAGCATCGCCTATAACTTCTCGTTGGAGACAAATAATTTTATGAACTGATAGAGGGGGGGGGGGGGATGAGCTTTAATGGCGCGTCGACAGCTTGATAGATTGGTACGCTAATAAAACGTAGCATTAAGTTATAAATATGAATAAACACAAATAATGTACTTAATCCTTTTGTTATTATTTATTTTGAATTGGGATATACTCCAATAAAACAGCCCTCTAGCTTTTGTGGATAATACGGCTAATAATGTTTTCGCACTCAGCCTGTAACCAGACTAAAACTAAATCATGCTAATTAATTTGAAATTATACCCCTCGCGCTACGCGCTCGGGATATAATTGCAAAATAATTAGCATTCGTTAGATTTAATGTCAGGTTACAGGCTTCGTGTGAAAACAGTAGCCGTACTATCCACAAAAGCTCTAGGGCTATTACTACTGAAAAGACCGCGGCAATTCGAAAGCGAAACCGAATTACACTGAGAATTTTCGTTTTCTTTTCACTAAATGAGAACCATGGTCGGATTACACTGGGAAGACCCCGGCTCATCGAAACCGAAACCGACAGCGGACCTCCTCCTTCAGTAATTATACATATTGCAGCTTTTCGGGATGCGCGCTGACAAACGAACCACATATCTATACAGTATATCTCACTTAGAGGATACCTGCTTTGTTTTATGCCCTTATTAGGGAAATGACGTCAGCTTCGTTAATCGTCGGGTTTTTACGGAAAAACCACAAAGCTACTCCTCGGTTAAGAAACACTTAATTTGTCGTAACAACAACATAGACATTACGTTAGGCCTCATATGAAATGCCAATGCCAAAGCGAACGAAAATACAGGTTGGTTAATGAAATGAGATGGTGGAATGACGTCAGGTTCGTTAATCGTCGGGTTTTTCCGGAAGCACGAAGCTGCTTGTACTTTTCATTTGGCGTATCAACAACATTAATGAGGTTAGGCCTAATACGAAATGCCAATGCCGTAGCGAACGAAATTACAGGTGGATTGATAAAATGCGATGGTGGACGGTAACGCTACGCCAGATCAGAGTTAAACATCGTCAACAAAACATAAAAGGTAAACATTATAAACAAAACTAAACACCGTAAATCAAAATTATTTCGTATGTCGAAATCGAGATCGTAAATCGAAACCGTATCCTTAACACGAAATTCCTTCAGAAAATCGTTTAGGGAAAAGAAAACAAAAATTCTCAACCGAATTCCACTCGTGCTTGTATTAAATGTATAATTTGGGTGTTTTAGCACGAAACTCTTTTCCAGTTTAAATTTCCCGATTCAGGGAAATTTGTTGGAAAGGAGTTTCGTGCTAAAACACCCAGATTGTCGATTTAATACAAGCACGAGTGGTATTATAACTGAGAATTTTCGTTTTCTTTTCACTAAATGAGGACCATGGTCGGATTACACTGGGAAGACCCGGGTGCATCGAAACCGAAACCGACAGCAGACGTCCTCCTTCAGTAATTATACAGATCGAAGCTTTTCTCAATGCGTGCTGACAAACGAACCACAGATATATACAGTATATCTCACTTAGAGGATACTGCTTTGTTTTATGCCCTTGTTAGGGAAATGACGTCAACTTCGTTAATCGTCGGGTTTTTACGGAAACACCACAAAGCTACTTCTCGGTTAAGATACACTTAATTTGGCGTATGAACAACAAAAGATTACGTTAGGCCTAATATGAAATGCGAAAGCCAAAGCGAACGAAAATACAGGTTGGGTAATGAAATGTGATGGTGGAATGACGTTAGCTACGTTAATCGTCGGGTTTTTCCGGAAGCACGAAGCTGCTTGTACTTTTCATTTGGCGTATCTATCAACAACATAAATGAGGTTAGGCCTAATACGAAATGCCAATGCCGTAGCGAACGAAATTACAGGTGGATTGATGAAATGTGATGGTGGATGGTAACGCTACGCCAGATAAGAGTTAAACATCGTCAAAAAACATATAAACATTATAAACAAAACTAAATACCGTAAATCAAAATTACTTCGTATGTCGAAATCGAGATCGTAAATCGAAACCGAATACCTAACACGTAATTCCTTCAGAAAATCGTTTAGGGAAAAGAAAACAAAAATTCTCAACCGAATTCCACTCGTGCTTGTATTATAATGTATAATTTGGGTGTTTTAGCACTCAACTCCTTTCCAACAAATTTCCCTCGACCTTCGGTCTCGGGAAATTAAAACTGGAAAGGAGTTTCGTGCTAAAACACCCAAATTGTCGATTTAAGACAAGCACTCGTGGTACTATAAATGAGTATATTCCGCTTACTACCATGGCAGAAGGTAGAATAAGAGATGGCGTTATCGAGGAAGATGGATATTACCCGTGTAAACCACTTCTTCCTCGATAACACCACTCCTTCCTTTTCGTTGTGCGCATGCGCAACTTACCGAGCTATGCTTAAAACAGATGTTAACTACTAGTTAAAATCCGCGGCTTTTGACTCGTATGTATACCAGCTGGAGAACTCGACATATTCATTATGATTTTCGTATTTTTACGTCAAACTTTATAATTTTTTACGTTAGTATCTTATAATTTTTATTCGGCGATCTATAGGCATAAATAATTTTCATTTTTACCGCATTAGTCTTTAGTTCTTCGATCCCCATGGTAATTATTAGCAAACGATTACAAATTAGTATAGGAACACATACAGTGCCATCTCTCGGCGGTTTTCAGCAATGCCTGGTTTAACAGGAAAACGTCGCTGACAGCAGCATCGCCTATATTTTAGACAAATAATTTTATGAACTGATAGATTGGTACGTTAATAAAACAGCCCTCTAGCTTTTATGGATAATACGCCTAAAAATGTTTTCGCACTCAGCCTGTAACCAGACTAAAACTAACTCATGCTAATTAATTTGAAATTATACCCCTCGCGCTACGCGCTCAGGATATAATTGCAAAATAATTAGCATTCGTTAGTTTTAATGTCAGGTTACAGGCTTCGTGCGAAAACAGTAGCCGTATTATCCACAAAAGCTCTACGGCTATTACTACTGATAATTCCCTGCAAATCGAAAGTGAACCCCTAAAACGAAATCACTTCAGAGAATCGTTTTGCGGAAAGAAAAACTAAAATTCTCTAACCGAATTCCACTCGTGCTTCTATGAAATTTATAATTTGTGCGTTTTAGCACTCAACTCCTTTCCACCAAATTTCCCTCGACCTTCGGTCTCGGGAAATTAAATCTGGAATGGAGTTTCGTGCTAAAACACACAAATTATCGATATCATAGAAGCACTCGTGGTATTATAGCCGATAATTACCGCATTCGAGAAGCAAGGAATTTAGAAACATTCCCCAAGCCATCGAACACCAAATAAAGCAACAAGTTTGCCATAAGAACTGTAAAATTGTATCCGATTGAGTGGCGCGAAAACAGACTATATTAGAACGTTTTGGCGCCAAAGGACAGACACTCGCAAAAGGTTGCTACAAGCGGCGGAGACGCTCTCTGCCGGCTTGTGGGACAAATTCGTTTGTTCGATGTCTCGTTGTAAAAATTCATGTTTGTAAATATCGTTGAAGGAGAATTATTCAATTATTTTCAATTATTTTCAATTATTTTCAATTTTAATTTTCAATTATTTTTTGCAATCGAGAGTCGACCATTGAATTTATAATTGCGTTGAATATTCATAGTATTTAATTGTAGGAACAAAATACTTCTTCTATAGTTTGTTCCACATTATGTTTTCAGAAAACTGAGTGGATGACGACTCGTTTCCTTGCAGTAAGAGTGCAAAAACATGTGGATGTCACACTTGAAGACTCAAGAAAGTTACTGCTAGAGTTTGCGAATGGGATGTTTACGGATGTTATGCACTCGTAGTGGAAGAAAACTTGGCGTCATACAGTCAGTTTTCTGAAAACATAATGTGGAACAAAGTATAGTCCACATTGTTAAAAATTTCCGTAAAACTGATTGATTTATTCTCGTAGAGCTGGGTACACACACAGTACTACAACCATATATCTAAATGATGAAAGATGGAAAGCTAAAGGTTCAACAAGAGTTAAATAAATGCAGATGCAAACCTATTTACGTTGCCTTTTGGACTTGTATGTCAGACTGCCTGAGCGGGGAATCGAACCTACGACATTTGAAACCAAAGGCCGAGGTCCTACCACTGAGCTGTATTCAGATACGGCCTTTAGGCTTCACTGTCAGTTGTCAGTACGGTTCAAAGATCCTGGGTTCGATTCCTCGCTCAGGCAGTCTGACATATGAATCCGAAAGGGCAACGTAAATAGGTTTGCATCTGTATTTATTTAATTCATATTATTTAAAACTATTAACGTAAATGAAGAAAGAAATTACCATTTGCATTTAGTCAAATACTCTACTTATTTTCATATCTATCGACACATCTCTCTTCGTCCATTCTCAATGGATTTCCCGTAATATCCCTATCAAGATCCTTTTTTGTTAAAAAAACCTCTTTTTTGCCGTCTTGCTTTCGTTCCCATATTCCGTCAACCCTTCCCTGTTAATTTTTCCAATATCTACTTCCCATTTTTCTCTACCAAAACATTTCTGCACTAGCTTATTTTTACATTTATAGAGTGTTTTCAACATTAGCATTCTCTTCCATAGCACCATTAAATCCCATGTCAGCATTCCTGCTTCACCATCTGCCATTATGATTTCTAGACCAATCATATGATCTTGCCATATTTCCCCTTTCTTTTTCCCATCCTCGATAGAGATTCAACCCCTTAGAGATCAAAGGCACTAGTCTCCAACAGATAAGATTTATCTTCCTCTTTTAAAACTCTATCAATCTGATATAAAACCGTGTAACCTAATCTATTCATTTTACTACGTATACATTTCAACAGCATTTCTCATTCAAAATCTTGTTGTATCCAAATAATCTATCCCAAAACAAATCTTGTTGAGGATTCCCTTCAAGCCTTTCGGCCGCGTGAAGTCGTGCTATCAAACGCCAAGCTAACATCCCACCGAGTAATAATAGTTCGAAGGTTAAATGAAATATATGAAATTTGCTTACTGCGCAATTTTCAATTATTTCATTTAACATTTGAAGTCTTAGTAGGTGGGATTAGCTTGGCAAAAGAGCTTGGCGTTTGATATCACGACTTCACACGGCCGAAAAGCTTAGTCCTTAGTCATAATTTAACACCATTTCGTTCATTTCCATCTAAACCTAAGCTGTTATAATTTTGGAGCACTACATCGCGCTTTCCTCCCTCCTCTGCTTTCTATCCATTGCAGAAGGATGGTAGTACGCAGCTACTCCTTAGAGAATGTTTAATTGAATAAATACAACATTAACATTTCAAAATACAAACACAGCCAAATTGCATTATCTCATGCTCGCCAAACATAAACACATACTCGACACCAATTATGGAACATTACAACAACCGGATAATAAGGGCTACAAGCAAAGTCTCACTGAAGAATTGAGAAGCGAATAAAGGATCAAATCGTAAGGCTCACCATACATCACTGTCACAGTTCATTTAAGCAACACAAACGTAGAACTATCTCACGATCTCGAGAAGAATAAAACAATCTTGTGTCAACACAAAACGATGCCAAGGAATCTATTGCAAAATGGGATATATCATCAAAAACTGTAAATATTGCGTTGTTATACCATCAAATGGATACAATAATAGTAGTGAGGAAATCCATTATTTTTCTTATGAATTATGAGATGGTAAGACCAATCCACTTTTCTGGTCCATTTCATTTTTTTGTTTTTTTGTTGGCTTTCGTTACATTTTGAGGACAGCAGTCACCTTTTTTCATACGGTTAGTATTTCTTATTAGTAGTGCAGTATCTCCTTGCAAACGCACGGATTTGTTTAATGTTCAGCTTGGCGTTGTTGCATGATAACAATGTTTAAAACAATGTAAAGCAATCAGTTTGGTCGTTTAGAGGTCCCTAACTCCTGAATTGGACCAATTAGAAGAGGCGTTATGAAAAGGGAACATTTCAAGAGCAATACCTGTAAAATGATCTAAGAACCAGCTTTATTCACTGCATGGAAGAATTTATTTTCGTGATACAAGAAACGGCGTTAGTAGTAGTTAGTAATTAGGCAAATATTGACGTTATTCACGTCTTCAACAAGAAAAAGTTAAGCTGTGTCACTAACAGTGACTTTTATGTTGTCAGGCGACCAAAGTCTGCCGATCAAACAAGTTTCAACCTATTCTGTCGCACTGTTATTTATCCTCAGATGGCTGAAAACAGCCAAACTACCTTAGCCGTAAAGACACATCGTGTCTAGTGGTCGCCATGCTCATATATATTTTATCTGGATAGGTGTTATTGTTTATCATCTCGGCGGGCGACACACTAGCGTGTGTCTTGACTACAAATTGAAACTTTATAACCCATTTAATATTATTTCCCTAATTCTAATTTCCTGCATGTTCAGCCTTTCTTCATCTTCTTTAATTTCTATTACCACTGTTTGCTCCACATTAATCTCCAAAACTCTCTTTTCTAAAAAAAAATAAATAATGATAACTGATGCAATAGAAAATTCTTGTATGTCTAGTTAGTTCCATAACAACAACAATATCATCTGCATATAATAGAGCAGCGTCAAGTGACGTCATATTGCTACAAGAGAGATACCTGCAAGGGGCACTATATTAAAATGGAGGGTTAAACAACGGCACTTCTAGTCAAGCCAGTGCTTTGAGAGTGGATTTCGTAGGCTTAAAAAACCGTTGTTTTCTCCAATCCCTTATGCTGCTTAGATTGTAAGCGGAAAATAAAGATTCCACTTGCTTACAAATGTCAGCAACTGCCAACAAATCGACAAAAATCGCGCGTTTTAGGCCTAAGAAATCCAGTCTTATAGCATTGGCTTCAGTAAGACGCTCTTCTTTTTCCCCACCAGTGCACCTTGCAGCTAACCCAGTCACTGGCTCCACCATAGAGTTATATACAATAATACCACGTCGTGTCACTGCCCTATTGTATTAAAAAATCCCTTCTTAATCCAACACCCGACTCCCTTGTTCAACTCCTATTCCTACTTTAACACTTTTTGATTCTACCCCTTCCCACTTCCGGTCCATCACTTGCTTGTGGCATGTCACCCACCATCTTGATGGTGTTCTTCGCCGTTTTCCACGAAACTTAGAACGCGTCAATTGAGCGTTGACTCTGTCCTCCTGCCCGGTTTTTTTTTTAGATTTTTGCAGGATACGCAGATGTATGATAAGATCTAGCTTGGGGTTTGTTCAACAACTCTGAAATGTGTGGTGCAGTGGCAACCCCGGACCATTGCACTGTGACTGAGGTTGACGCTAATGACCTAGCTGTCAACGTGTCCTTTAACCTCAATCCCCCCCTTCCCAGATAATTTTTCTTGTTTGTTTTCTATACTATTCTTGAATCATATTCAACACGTTTACACCCTATACCCACTAAGTCCATCAAAAGCTTTCTTAATATCAATAAATACGCAAGAACATACTCCCTCCTTTTTTTAAACTGTTTTCCAACTTACATTAATAACTCAATTAATATTTTTGTACAATGTCCTATAATCGGGCCACTAAGAGAATGACTTGAGGTTATCATCGATTGTTTAAGTCGTAGCCTCGCTCGCCTGTTTTTTGGTGCGCGCAAGGTGCGCTCTCCATTACCCGTTACGAAGGCACATTTATACTGTATGTAGATTTCGTATGGTTTGGCAACGCTATATTATGAGCTTGGTCCAGGGAGTTCTTGTCGCTAGAGACAGCTGCGAATACGATCGAATCGAGCTCGCCCGTGCTTTGAATTCAATGGGAATGATGATGGCTACGTACAACACATGAAATAATTTCAGCAATGAAGAAAGATAATTTATGGTTCATCTCATAATATAGTGAAGTGAGAAAATGTTTGCTCCAGTAGAAGTACTTTTAAAAACGATTTAAAAAGAAGGTTCGTACTTAAACATCGCGCTTAACGTATCACTCATCCTCCTCTAGTGGTTGCTAGGCAACAACAAGTAACGCAGGCAAGCCATCCAAATTCAGCTGCCCAAAAGCCAAACAAACAAAATAATTGAAACAAACATTGAACAAATATTGAATTAAATACTTTTAATTTATTTAAGAATTTATTTAATTCATACGAATAAAGTAAAATAAGACGAATTAAGAATAAAAATACGAATTTATTTCCACGTGTCTAAAAAAAGCAAACTATCACGAAAAACTGTTGGACTACGACTGAAATCGATAGAAGCAGTCTCGTGATTTCGGCTGTGTTGGGATGCGAAAATAGTTAACAATAAATTCACACGTGTGACCTTGAAGCGTGTGCAAATCCTTGTAGTAATACATTGACAGTGTTAGTTGTCAGATAAGCATGCATGTCAGTGTAAGCATGCGACCGCTCGCTTGTTTACACACGTCCACGTAACCGGTACAAAGTGTAGTTGCAAATCAACATCGTTTTTTGTCCACTCCCGATCATTTCGTAAGATTTCTCGTATCCAGACGTTAAGCCTTTAGTGTTGCACAAACGTTTTGAACCCTAAAACGAAACAAGGAATCAGCGCACCGTTTTCCCCCTCACCGCCGTCCCAATTTGGCGCCGCCGCTTACTTTAATTGCTGCTAACACCGATTACAACCATCAAAAAAAGGCAAACTAGAGTGCGGTCCCCACTCCTAAATCACTGCTTGCATGCATGTGTACAACTTATTATTGACGTGTCGAAAAAAACTGAGCTGCAAAATGGGTGATAGACGCGGACGTTTTTTCCCCCGACGTCTATACATAACTTGCCCGGAAAAGCTTATAGGCTTAACGCACCTTGCAGGAGCCGTATAGAAAAACCTCACGACACAGTAGCAGCCATTGCACACATTCTGGATTGTGTGTTTGTTTTAAACTCTCCAAATTCACTCACCCTAGATTCGAAATACTTTATGACGTTTTAAATTATCTCCCGAGCTTGACTGTGTTACCGCGCTTCCCTAACGAAGCCGAATTCGACGCCATGTTGAGCTCGATTGAACTCGCTGTCGGCAAGGTGCACCTATCGTAGTGGCAAACATGGGCGATATTCGACGAACGCCGAGTCATTCTTTCAGTGGCCGGACTCTAATAGTTCTTTAAATCCAAGTTGGTAATTATTAATTTTCATCACGTTATTACTTTTATTAAAAAAAAAATTATACCCCACAAAAAAAAACGTAATTTTTTCCACTTCTTTTAACCGTAATCTTCAGATACATTTCACAGCCTAATGACCAGGGATGAACAGATGTTTTATATGTAATGTACAGGGCATATGGCATACAAGTGCGTAAAGCCAAACTTCACATTCCGATCAATTTTTGGGGCGAGGGATTATCGTCTGACTGGAAAATCCCATAATTGAAAGAATGTATGCAGTATAACGGAAAATCGTTTCACAAGAAATTCGTACAATGGAAAATCGTCTAATGTCCCTGCCTGGCTCGTGCTGCCGCTCTCGCTGCTGCTATATATATAACATCAGAAACCGCTGGTATATTATTGTCCAGTTAGACGTTTATCCATTATGCGGTTATCCATTTACGATATGCCGTTTAGATGATTTTCCATTATACGATATTCCGTTTAAATTATTTTCCAGATTTTTTTTTTATTTCGGCAAATATTAGACAATTATCCCATTAGAAGATTTTCCAGTTAAGACTTTCGTCCGACGCCCCCAATTCCCCAAGAACTATACGCCTGCACTTTTACGGTTAAAAGCCCTGTAAACAAATTACCCGTTCTTCGTACCATAATAATCTTTGCCTTTGTTTGTTCCTTACATGCATTTCGTTATACAGTTATACTCCCGAGTTTTCCACAGATCTTGACAATAACAACTGCATTAGGGCCAACCCCCTTTGGTCTCCAATCCAGCTCGCATGACTGAGTCCTGTTGTCCTCTGGCGAAGGTCGGTCGGGCTAGAGGAGGGAGGGGAGGGGAGAGGAAGGGAGGTTACAAATATTTTAGGCAAATAAAACCTAAGGCTCGGCCCCGGCGTCTCGTTCACTTCCTGCTTTGCACGAGCCCAATCTCCGATCGCCCCATCGATCGAACCCGGTTGCCTGATCGCCCGCGAGCTTGCCTGCCTTAAATCAGCCTTTCCTCCTGTATAATCAAGCCTTGATTTCCCCTTCGTCCTCGGCGACCAGCTAGCCTAGTTGTAAGAACCCAAGACGCGCACCGACGATTCCTTTCCAACTCGTGACGTCACGTCGTGGCTCGCGCTTCACTGAGCGCGCTTTAGTCTTCCTCCTCGATTGGAACAGCAGAGTAATTTTGCTTTTATGTTAAGCTGAACTTAAATCGCAACGAGATTGCTTAAATGCTTTTTGAATTCACTTATCCGCTGAACTTGCGGGCAAAGGGTAGCCTAAGCTTGTAGCACACTTAGCCTACTCCATTCCGTCCCGCTCCGTTCCGACGACTGACGGCAGCGGATGGTCCAGCGCACACTGCTTTCGTTCTAACCGTGTCAGTCGGCTCCGCTGAGCTTTAAAATGTGATCGCGCCCAAATTGGCAGTGCAAATGAAGAAAAACATGTAAAGAATTTAAGTAGGTAATCAAATATAAAGTCGTGGTATATTAGGTATTAATTCTTTACGCTCGGGCGTGATGACATTTAAGTCTAGAAGGCAACTGAAATAGGTTCGCATCTGTATTTGGTGGAGGAAGGGCGTTGTGTGCAGGCGAGTGACGGACGACGACGGCCGTCGACTGACGGCAGGCGCGTACACTTCTCCGATGCGATCAGTTTTTGACTGAAAGGATTCTGCCTTGACAATCCCGTCCGCCAGCCAACGGGTCGTCGCGGAACGGGATGGAGCAGTATACGGGGCTCCTCTAATTTACATGCTTTTAATCGAAACAGAAATTTGACGGCCTGCGACGTGACGTGACGGAACAGAACGGAACGGAGTAGTGTGCTACAAGCGTTATCCTCACAGTAGCTAGTGACCGAAATCTGAAAAAAATGGAAGCTGGTTCCATGCACTTACCACCCAGTAACCAAGTTTTCGCGGGGGTAACGGCAATACCCACAACGAATGATCGGTCTAGTTTAATTTTTAAAGTAGAAATAAAGATTTTTCTTTTCTTTGCATGCGTCATGAAGTACCTTGATTTTTGATTTGGTTGTGGGTGGTTCAAGGGTGGTGGGAAAAATAAGATTTGCCAGTGGGCGTTCGTCCAGTTACAATTACTTCTCATCCCTTCCACTGCAAATGTGGACCCCGAAGTTTGGTCGGTGACTCGGTTTGGTGGGGCACCCTTCTACAGCGATTTCACACGGAATAATGTTTGCGTGCTGTGCCGTGCCGTCCCACGCCGCGCGGAAGTAAACCACGACGGCCGCCGCACAACAAGTGGCTGGCCTGGAATGGCACGGCCTGGCGCTGCTCGGCACGCGTTAATTATTCCGTCTGAAATCCGAACACTGCTGAAAATGCTAACAATACTTCATTGTAGTTAAAAATTCCCCGCCTCCAGGTGCTGCCAAAAAACAAACGAGGCCGACAACGGCCGCTTGTAAATAAACCGTGTGAAATCAAGTTGTGCTGGGCCTCCAGAACCTGCTAAAGGGAGGCTGGCCGCGTCCGGCCAAGGCCAGCCCCAGCCCGAAACTAATTATGCCGTGTGAAATCACTATAAGGCTAGGACATCCCCAAAAGGATGTGCTGTATTTGCTTTACTAGAGTTACCGGGGTACATCCACGAAGCTTAATTTTCTGCGTTGCTTATGTCGTGCTGTGTAGCGCTTAAGCTGAACTTTTACAATTGGTAATTGTCGGAATTCAATTACAGACGCCGTTTCACACCAACAGACGACTTTCAGAGCATCCACAGGCAGATGTTAAAAACAGGGTTATCTACAGTACTGGCCGGATCTTGAATGAAAAATAGCATTACGAGACTGGGTTGGCAATATGGACGCCGAAAGTGCCGCTGATGCGATTGAGTTGCCGCATTTTGTCAACCGAGGGCGACCCGCTCCGTACAAACTGCCAACGAACGTGTTGCTTTTTTTTTTGCAAACGCAGTGAAATAGCTTAACTGTGGCTGAGTGATATTTTTAAACACCATTTAAAAATACTCTTATAAATAATAAAAAATTTGTCATCAAAATCTACGTAAAAATTTAAATTATTATTTCGAAAACCGCCACTAGCCGCCAATAGATGTCGCGTCGCACCGTACAAAAGTGCTACCTCGAAGAACCGACCTCGACGAAATGAATCACACGTGGCGGCCATTTTGCCTACCCCCTAATATCGTTGTAGAGCGGGCCAATTAATTTAGTGGCCATAGTTAAAAAAAAGCTAGTCCCAACGTCCGCCACGAACGTCGTGATGGTTCTCTGGTGACCGCGAAACTCGCGAGCAAGCACAGCTCAATGATCAGGGTGAACTCCCGTTTCGCCAAAAAGAAGCAGATTAAATGCTTTTGCCTAAAGGGCGAATCCGGTTCGCCAAATCCCGTTTCGCCAAAAAGAAACCAGATCAAATGTTTTTGCCTAAAGGGTGAATCCCGTTTTGCATATCCTGTTTCGCCAAAAAAAAGCAAATTAAATGCTTTTGCCTAAATGCAGAATTCCGTTTTGCCAAATCCTGTTTCGCCAAAAAGAAAGCAAATTAAATGATTTTGCCTAAATGCAGAATTCCGTTAGCCAAATCCCGTTTCGCCAAAAAGAAAGCAGATTAAATGCTTTTGCCTAAAGGGCGAATCCTGTTTCGCCAAATCCCGTCTCGCCAAAACTAATTTGACAAAATTGTACGTACACGAAAAAACTGACAATGCAGACGGAAAAACGTGTACTTTAAATATTTTTTAGAATGATTGGTCACCACTAGGTCAATGCCAAGGTTCTCATAGTTTGTTATACACATGATGACGGGGAATTCCCGTTTTGCAGAATTCCATTTCGCAGAATCAAAATATTCTTCAAAAATTTACCATTGCAGAAGTTAAAAAATGCATGCCCAATTGAAAAAAAATTGTGATTAGTTGCGGTTTCTGATGTTATGTGCATAGCCGCAGCGAGCGCGGCAGCGTGAGCGAGACATGTAATTTGAAAAAAAAAGACAACTATTCTGCAAAACGGGATTTTCTGCAAAACGGGTGTTTGTCTATAAATGTCTGACCATTACACGGGAGTCGTGTTACATTTCGTGTGCCTAAAATGTGTGCAGTTTCGTGAACTGCATTTGGCGAAACGGGATTTGGCGAAACGGGACGTAACCGTGATCCGGATGGTCGGCTGCAAGCCAAGTGAATGCCGGATAGATTCCCCACGACCAACTAATGGCGGGTTTACGCAAAGACAATTTGCTAGCTTGCTAGCTTTTACTTGGTTAATGCTAAATATCATGCTGGCTGCTTCTCGCCTTTACCAAAGAATGTGGCTTTCAAGTTGTCTATACGTAGTAACCATG
>JAHWFP010144789.1:0-19952 GCA_023313725.1 Lithobius niger
ACTACTTGAAAACAATTACTTACAAAAATGAATTTACTGAGGATGCTTGGTACTTTCTTTTTTGTATTCGGTTTTAAATATTCTTTTTTTTTTTACCTTTATAGCTCGAGAACTGTGGATGAATAATAAATCCGTGAATGATTTTTAAAAGAAACTAATCCTACTACCCTGACTTGAACACATGACCTTACCGTTCAAGCCCAAAAGGCCAAAAATCAAAACATGTTGTTGTCCTTTGTTGTCCTCCATGTTGGCCAGAGCAAGTTTTTTTTCCCTAGAAATATTACAAAGTGCTTGAAAGAGTCAGCACAAGCACATAGAAAAAAATATTAATTTTTTTTTACTAAAAATAAAAAAAAGCGTCACACGAACTGAACTGAACCAGTCTTGGCTTCCCCAGGGCCCCCGCTTTTGGGCCAAACGTACCGGAACCCGGACAAAATGTCCCCCTTGTCCCGCCTCACTCCTCCCCCTGTCGACAGGCCTGCTGATGCTCCATTTTCAAGAAGCTGCAATGCAGATAGCTACTGGGAGAAGAACCAACGCTGAATTGTTTTGTAGAGCTGGGCCATTATACGAACGAACGGTACAGTCCAACTCTAAGCCCACATTAGGGAGGAAAGGTGGAAGGCCGGTATGGTAACGGGAGTACACTACTCCTTTTCCCTCACCAGTTTTCGACCTGCCCACCCTAATGTCGGGTCAGAGTTGGTTTCTCCCGTTCGTTCTTATAACGGCCCAGCTCTATCATCTACTCAAAATGCTCGATGGATTAGCATTTTTACCAACTGACGATCTATACTTTGTTCCACTTTGTTCAGAAAACTGACTGTATGACGGCAAGTTTTCTTCCACTACGAGTGCAAAAAACCCGTAAACATCCCATTCGTAAACTCTAACAGTAAATTTGTTGAGTCTCCAAGTGTGATATCCACATGTTTTTGCACTCTTAGTGCAAGGAAACGAGCCGTCATCTAGTCAGTTTTCTGAAAACATAATGTGGAACAAACTATAGTTCACGGTATGGAATACCTTTAGGCCGCCCGTGCACTGAGCGACTTGGCCAGGTAGCTGCAGCCAATGAGAATTCTTACCGTTTATGTAAAACCACGCACTAATCATTTTCATTGGCTGCAGCAACCTGGCCGCGCGGTCAAGTCGCTCAGTGCGCGGGCGGCCTTAGACTCTGCAGGTAACCCCTCCCCCACCCCTCCGAAAAAAGAAAGAAGAAAATATGTTGACGTACAAGCTAGAAGTGATGCACCACTAGACAGATTTTTATCTAGTGTTGGCTACGTCATCCGTTTTGACGGTTGCCATCAACTAACCAAACAATTTTAAGATATAAATTTTTATTAATATATATATATTTTATTAAAATACGATGAAAATATTGCTTGTTTGAAAAAAATAATATTTTGTTTAAGAGGGAAGTTGTCCTAACATATCTCTAAGGGGGGGGGGAGGGTTTGTCCGGGGTGATTCTGTCCTGCCTGGGGGATTCTGTCCAGGGGGATTTAGTCCGGCATTCCCTCCACCACGAGACATTCCAACGACCGGAGTTTCATATTTGCGCGACGAAAATTCAACCCATTCACCCGAAAGCAAAATCAAAGCAAACAAGCACTTTCACCACTGGCAATATTTTGCGACTGCCAAAAAAAACTTCGTGAAACGTTGGCTCCCGCAAGCTAAGCAAAAAACGGTATACCATTACAAAAATTGAGCTATTGGTACTTCAAACTACATCTAAAATTACAAACAAAACTTGTAGCACACTTACATCCTTTACCTTAACCTATTTAAATACTTAAAATAAGAAAAACGCAGCCTTATCTGAAACAACGAAATTCGACAATGAAGAAAGAGGTAACGAACGTCTTTATGGAGCAATACAACAATTTAACAGGAAGCTTCCGTTCAGAAAGTTACATCTTTCGTATGTAAAAATTGTTAATTTTAATATAATTGCTAAGAAAAACGGGAAAAAAGATCAATAATTACGACAAATAAAAAATTGTAAAAAACATAAATAAGTCGATATGTTAGCTTGACGTCACACCTTACCATTAAAACACATATCCGTGAGAAATCGGTGGTTAACCGGTGATAATTACTCGTTTGCGTAAAAACCGGGCAGCCACTACGGCCACTATGTCCGGTTAACGACCTATTTCTCACGGATATCTCTTACACAATTCTAGCTGAAACTTTATTCTTGGGTCCAGTGTCCTATTGGAGCAATTTGTTTTTAACTTTTTCACAATCTTAGGTGCTTACATGTACACTAGGATGAATTTTAAATAAATTTCAATGTGTGTCGTCGTTTAGTAAACAAGTATAATGGTGTTTTTTATTTTACTTGAATGATGTAAATTCCCAAAAATAATACATTTCAGACGTCATTTACTGTCGCATTTATGTAAATCATTCACAATTCATTCACCAAAATTAAAAAATAAAACTAACCGACAATAATATTTTGTAGATATATAATCCACATTAACACGGCAACATGCTTTCTCACTACATACCTTTCGTAAATAAGAAGGGAATGACATGACATTATCCATATACTGTATACAAATTTTATGTAATGAAACCTTCTATCCTATTCCCATCTGTAGGCAACTGACATGCGAAACTATCCTATGTGTTGAAACGCCTCTTCTTTCATATCTTTTGAAGCCGACAGTCAGCGCTGAATACTGACCTTGTGAGTCTGAAGGTGTCGGCGTGTGGCCAGTCCGGAGTCAATAATACCACGTGACTTTGTGGGACTCTTAAGATACACTGACAGAAAAAAAAAGGGATTGTACCTACTTGGGACAAGCGTCCTGGAACTTCGTTTACAAGCAAGGTTCTCTTCGAACTGCGCTGTTGGGTGGACCCCCTAGCTTCAGGCTCCAGACAAGATATGTTCCCTTTCTTTAACCACTCTCTTTTGATTTATTATTAGTTTCCTTGTATTAATTTCTAACGTGGAGGACAGAAAAAAAAAGAGATGCGCTTTCTCTTTTGTTTGTGGCAATGAGGTAACCACTAAAAAAAAATTGCAACTACAGTTATTTTTTTTTCTTTCTTAGTTGAGGTATCTTGAATTCCGACTAGGCCAGCCTCTGACTGTCGGCTTCGTACAACTTACAGGTAGCTGTGCCCCCCCCCCCCCCTAAAGAAAATCTTAAGGATCTACCGTGGCACCCTCTGTTGATTACATCGGTAAACTTTAAAGATTGATCTAAGGTCCCTGGGGATGCACTAGATTTTCATACAGTAATTCATACAGCCTCAGCTCATGATTATTTATCTGGAAACATTTATTGGTGTGCATTCCTCAACTTGCTGCAAGCTGTAGCGATATCACAGACCCTAGATGGCGCCACAGTAGATTTTACAGGTTACGCGCGCAGAACTCTTGTTGACGGTCACTGTTCTGGCAATCCGCACTGAAGGATAGTGTTCAAGTAAGTGCTACAAAGACTTAACGGTAGTTCCTTTCGCACTAGCTTGAATTACTTAACAAACTAATGCCAAAAAAAAAAAAAAACGAAACGTAGAGAGCAGGATGCAAGGCTGCACCTGTGAAAAAAAAACACAATAAAACCAAATTCTTAGAATCAATTAAAGAAAAGAAAATGTAAAGCGTTTTACGTACATACATTTTAAGCAACATGTTGTCCCTGATCTTCCAGTTATTCTGGAGTCATATTTTGTGTTGGTACCAGGTAAGGCTGTATCACGTACGCCGAAATGATTTTGTCCGAATTTATTGTGGTCGGTTTGGGCCGGTCATCAGTAAATTTTCTTGAAAAACGAGCCAATCAGTATTCTGACTTTCTGTCAGCGTATTTTGACATTTCAGTACACCATTTTAAAGTTTTTTTTTTCGCCACCTCTCCGAATGGTCCAAACCACAGTGATAGCTGCTTTTGCTCAATAGTTTCAATATTTCCTTTCAGTTAAATGTTTAAAATAAGAATTTTTCGTTTGTTTGAATCCTTTGCCTGATTAAATGACTGCATCAGATATTTTCTACGAACTTTTATTGTAATTAAAACAAGGAAAAAAATTTGATTGTTGCTTTCTCAGTTTCTTTCTGCATTTGACGACTGTATTGTGTATTCGATCGGTTTGGCACTGACAGATTTAACGTTCGATTGGCTCGGTAACGGTTCAGCAGAAAAATTATGTGATCGGTACACCCTTAGTTCAACACCTGGGCTTTTCTTGTTTCGCTGATTTTAAGGATTCGGTGTTTTTATTTAAGTAATACAAACCAAGTAATTAATGATTTTATATTGCGAATTCATTGCTTTGTAACAGTACTGTAGCCACGAAGTGCAACATGGCGAAAGCACAACAAAAGGCAACTAACTATCATAACTTCACCCAGCAGGGAACCATTATGGACCATGTGCGCAGCATCGAAACCTTTCCATCGTGTCCGCAACGCTAATACAGCGGTTTTCGGCCGTAACGCTTAAACGATGGTGCACCTAAAACGTCAAAATCGATAGATAAAACACACCATCCCCCATTTAATTACACCAATTTTGACCTTGTAGGCTAGTAACTCGTCGCTTCGCACTAAATTGTTTTCTTTCTGGTTAGGCCTTAACTCATTTCGTGTTGTTTTGTCCGAAACAGGGGCTTTGGTAGTGCAGCTGAGCAGCATCCCAAACAGGAATGCTGACAATCCTTTTTGAACGGATGCTAGGTTGACTGAAAACATCCCAAGAAGAAGAACAAAAACCAAAAAACACGAACAAAAAATTCTCCTACTTTGATTCCCATCTCTTTGGCAGACTTTTTTAAACCTTTTATAAGCCCTATCCTTGATTACTGCTCACAAGTTTGTCACCCTTGTTATTCATCTTGACAAACTTGAAAAGTGCCAGCGTAGACTCACCAGTTGGTGTCCAGCTGTTTATAAACTTATTTACTCCGATCGACTTCAACACCTCCATCTGCGTTCTATACGAGAAAGATTTGATAGGGGAGATGTTATTCTTGTCAACCTGCTTCTTCATGGTCTTCTCAATATTGATTATTCCATTTTGATTGTTCTTACACCTAGCAGCACTCGAGGACATCATTTCAAATTGAGGGGAAAATTATCCCGGATCAATATTAGATAACGCTTTTTTCTGTGAGCTGGTTGTCAACTCATGGAATTCTCTTTCGGTTTCTGTTGTTTCAGCACCCAATCTGTCTTGCTTTAAGGCTCGCCTTGATGCGTGAATGGGCTAACCCCTTTGGGTTTTTTTCTGCGGGGTGGGGGGGAGGGGTGTCTCTGAGCTTTGCTCGATGCCGTCTTCTGCTTTATCTTATCTAACAATACCAACCTTTTTCATTGGTGTGTTTAACACGCAAAATTCCGTCAGTCTTATTTCCGTACTTCGTCCGTAATTCCTTGATTTAATTGTATCGAGGGCTTTCCTATAAGAGCTGTGGTGGACGAACGTGGAGCGCCATTAGAGGTTCACTCGCCACTTTAATTGAATATACTGAGACAGACAATGTAACAATTACAGCAATTAAAACGGTTTACCAAGTTCTTAGAGGATGTAAGCCCTCTAAAACCCCATAAAGTCGAAACAAATTAACAAAAGCCAATAAATAATTACAGAGTTTTAAGTGCACAGTAATTCTGCACGTTTCGCCAAGTAAACCTCGGGGAAAGAAGGTCCGAATTAAGATCCATTAGCGTAATTATGGTTTGTCGCTGGGTCCTAAGCGCTTAGAACCTAAATCTTGCGGTAAAGTACATTTCGTCATTCTTAATTCGTAAGAGTTAAACATTTATACCAATTCGGCAAGAGGGATTTCTTTGGCAAAAAAGACACAGCCAGAAGGTAACAGTGGTCTAGCCCAGCAAGGGTATGATCCTTTGGGATGCAAGTGGTGCTTAGGCCTTCGTCGGACATCATTATCCAATTTTCATTAAGCCTGGAAGCTGCTCTTGGAGGAGGCAGTCGATGTGTTTGTGCGAATTCAATTACAATCTAACACTCCAGGCCTGTGCAACCACAAAATGATTGTGCGTGGAGATAAGCAATGCATGGAAAGTTGAGCCCGCTCGCCTTCTTGCTGATTGTTGAAGCTTCGTTTGTTTAATCCTCCCTAAGTTAGGGTAAGGTATTCTAGTCTTGTGTGTATGGATTAATAGGCCGCTTAGGACTCAAATAAAAATTACAAATTCAAATAATCCTTCATTAAGTCTGCTCCTGAGCTAAGTCTGCTCCTAAGCTAAATGTATAGATAGATAGATACCCTCCATCACATGAAAAAATGTTACTGCTGTCCTCAAAACGGAACGAAAGAAAAAAAAATAATAATAAAATGGACTAGATAGATTGGTGTTTACAACTCATAATTTCTAAGAAAACAATGGATTCATCAATTTGGACCAAAAATATTTGAAATCTACTCCAAAACAACACTTGCTAAGGATTAACGCCAAGTTTTTCGGCCATGTGAAGTCGTGATATCAAACGCCAAGCTGAAGCTACAACATGAACACTCCCGGGTCGTGTATACATTTATTAGCTGGTGGCATTAAGCCGTTGCTGTTAAACATTAATGATTTAGTGGCAATACAGTGTTTCAAGTTGAAAATCCGCGTATCACGTGTTTCGAGTGGCCTACCTCAGTCCGCATGCTAAAGCAAGCAAGCCTTTTGTGTTTGCTTGCAGCGCGTCTGGCGGCAGAATCGAAGGCGAAGTGGATGATTCGTCGAATTTCTATGGCCAAGCCTGTGTACCATATTAGAAGTCGAATACAACTGGGCTGCAAAAAAAAAAAACAAACAAACAAAACACAACTGCCATCTCCAGGCAATTGCCGGAATCGTTCAACTCGCTTTAAAAACGTTACGGTCAAGGTTTTATTGGCAATCGAAATGAATAAATAGAATTTTACGGTTGTTTATTAATTACTTGCCCTACTTGCAGCTATGCGGTTTCAATGAAATCCAACGTAACTTACGCCCGTGTTTGCAGCAAATTATCACATTTTTATCAGTGGGAAGCGGCCATCTTGTTTCTGCAACGGAGAAAGCACCTTGTTGGAGCATGGATGCATCTAGCTACGTTCGTGGCATGGCGATAAGATGGTGGTACGATTTGCACAGCCTGGCTAGGATTACGACGGTGGTGTTTGAACAAAGCACCGTTTTTGCTGTGAATGGTGAATGTCCAAGCAGGTTTTGACGACGCTCGAAGAGAATGTAGTGCTAAAAATATCAAACGGGGTGGTTGGTAACCGTAAAAGAAGGCGGATCGTAGAAACGACTGAAAATAATTTGGTGGTCTGCTCGGCGATTCGTTGGTGAAGGCGAGCCATTCCGGATGTTAGATCGTCGTGTGCTGTACGAAAGAGAGTAGCCTTCGACGCAGGGTTGGTATTTGATGTACAAAGGACAGCAGATTCCACCGAGAGCGCGTGTCGCCTGTAGTCAGAATGTACAAGTCCAATGGGCGAGATCGCTAAAAGACAACTACAAGCCACGCAGAACGGCAGCTGGTAGAACTGTAGGCGAAGAATATAATGATTCGGATGCAGGAGTAGACAAGGTCGAGACCTCAGTGGCATCGGACTGGGAGCTAGGGGGATGAGCGAATGTGGTTTGTAAAACCGCAAAAGGAGATGGCAGCGGCCGCTACGACTGAAGAAGGGCCGCCTTGAAATGGTCGTCGATTGAAGAGTTTCACACTCTGCTTGAATGAACTGGCGGTATTCAGAATTGAAGCGATGGTGACATCGAGATGGGAGAGGTCTTCCGGAGATAAGTTCAAGCTGCTAATAATTGCAGGACACAGCGCTGTGTAGTAGGAGAGGTGAACGGTACAATGGATGCAGAGGACAGTCGTGGAGAACCTAGGGTGCACGCTGGAATAACGAAGACCGAGCGGACGTGCCATTGATAACGACCGTGGAAGAATGCTTGTGTTTGTTTTGTACGTGTGGTCACACAGGGGAAGTAGGAGTTTGTCCACTTCGAGTAGAATGAATTTTGTTGGTAGGTCGGTCGTGTGTCTCAGATTCCAACAGGCGTTGAAGGGAGCGAAGGTGAAAACAACTTGAGAGGAGACGAACGACCGTTCGTACCGAAGCAGCAGTAATGTCTGGGCGAGGTTAAAGACAGTCATTGCCGGAGTGACATAGGAAACGTACCCCCGAAGTGTGCCAGCAATGGCTCACGTTGGTGCACTGACAGGAGAAGTCTGGAGTGAAGAAATGACCATTAGAGCGATGTGGAAATGAATGGTTAAGACGAATGATGAAGATCTAGTAAAGGCCGTGGTCGCCCACTGCCCCTTCTTTGCAAGACGCCAGTCGTTGCTAGAGTTATGCATGGTTGGCAAGCAATACAGAAGAAAAAGGGGCGATGGTTTGATGAACGAGTGGAGACAGTTGCCCAGAAGGTGGTCGTGATTCGTGGAAATGAACGAACTAGGGCGGACGCGACTGCCCGATAGCGTCGTTAGGCTAAGGATGCCTGTCACTGCGTTCGCATGATGTTATGAGGTTGTAGTGGAGTGTCGCTTGTTCATTCCTCTGCAAAGGGCGATTGCAGTGGCAAGGAAAAAGTCACGACCCGGAAAAGCTGCAAATGATGCAAGTTAGTACGGGGGGGGGGGCGGGGGGGGGGCCGAAACTACAGAAGGTCGTCAACGTAGGGTGAAAGAAGTCAGGACTGAAGGTGTAGAGGAACGACCGTCCAGAAGAGTTGCGCAGCAGCAGGTGTGAACGGCGACACTCTGTAAACGAAGGCATCAAGGAGTGTTGAATGATGCGACCATGTGTAACAGTGTAAAGGAGCAGAAACCACTACCCAGAAGGAAAGACACGGTTGCAGAAACTTTGTCAATCTTCTGTATGAGGTCAAGTTGCAGGTTCTCACTGCCAAAGCATATAGTTAGAACCTAGCCTGAGCAAAGCTTCCGCTTGCTCCCTCTTTTGACAGATGGAAGCCATGGGTTGTGTTTCGGATGACGACAGTGTGTGGTCTGATGTTCAATGGTGGTCGAATGAGGACAACAGTTGCCGAAGGTCTTGAAAAGCAGACGAAGGACGAGGGGCAGCTGAAGAGTTCAGCAAGCCGATCAGACAGGACCGACCCTGTAAGGCATTACTGATGCCGCAGGATGCAGGAGGCCGCAAAGAGACGAAGGACAAGGCGCCAGCACAAAACAGAAGCGCTGGTCCACATTGATTGTCGTAAGCCAATCGTGACGAATAGCTGTCGTCGTGTATGGCGTCTAGTCGTGCAGGTCTTGAAAGTGAAGGAACACTCAAGGAGAATGCCCGGGTTTGGTCGTAGGGTAGATGACAGGTAGTGTCACGGCGCCGGGTTCTTTTACGAAGGGCTTAGGCAGGTAGTGAGAGCATCAGCGAACATCAGGATGTAGTATGCTGTGAGGAGACGTCAGGCGAAGGGCCAATACTTGGCAGAAGAATGGCCTCATAACTGTTTGTTGTTAGTCATTCGTAATGAAAAGGTACAGTCATGTGGAAATGACCGGCGCAGCTCCTAGTGGCCGAAAGGTGAGGGCAGCTAATGGCTGTAGATGGCAAATGATGATGAACGAGGAGCGCTACTATCTTGGTCGCTGAGAACCAACGGAAAAAGGGTCGCAGATACGGCAGAGAACGTCCACTAAATTCTCAGAAGACGAGGGTCAGTGTGGCTACTCGGGCCAGCACCTCCCTTGTTGCGCCTTTAGCACAAGGCATTGTAGAACGAGCAAGAGAAGGAACCGCAGTAGCTCAGACCACGGTATTTTAACCTCTCACTCCGTGTTGGGGATGCCACTTAGGTGGTCAAGACGAACTGGTAGAGGGGTCGCAAGCATACCGAAGCAGGCGACCGCAAGAAGAAAACGACTGCCGACTAGAGCGACGACAATCGGCAGGTAGCACGGTCGCACCAGCAAACTGCTTCAGCATACCGAAGGAAGGGTCGTTAGCCGTAACGACCACTGGGACGTCTGCAATATCCAGTCAGAGTGATAAAGATGGAATAGGAAAGAGGTCGCAAGTGAACCTAAGCCTCATATCCATTTCATTATCTTTAGTGATTCCATGAGTGCCCTGGAGTCCTTGGCGAATTACAATCCTCGGAACCCCTTGACACAACGTGTCCAAGCTTTGCTTTCCCACTTGCCTGGCCAGCGGAAAACCGTGCTTTTCTGCTGGATCCCGGGCCCTGTTGGGATAGCAGGGAATGAGCAAGCTGATTCTGCTGCGAAAGGGGCCCTTTCTGGCCCTCTCGGTAGGGATCTCAGCCTTGTTCCCTCAGATGCCTTTCCAACTCTGCGTCTGAGGTTACACGCTTTTTGGCAAACCTTGTGGGACAGACAGGACGGTAACAAATTACGGGCCATTAAAGGCACTGTCGAGGAGTGGCACTCGGCGTGTCGCCGCAGTCGCCGTGAGGAGGTTGTGTTGGCCCGTTTGCGAATTGGTCACACCCGACTTACTCACTGTTTCGTTTTGCAGGGGGTTGCCCCTCCTGAATGTTATTGGTGTCGACGGCCACTTACGGTCCGGCACTTACTTGTTGATTGCCGCCATCTTGATGGTGTTCGTCGTCGTTTCCATCTTCCGCATGACATTGCGCGTCAGTTGGGCGATAAGTCTGTCCTCCTGTCCGGTGTTTTTCAATTTTTGCAGGAGGTACAGATGTATGACAAGATTTAGATTAGGGGTTTGAATAACATCTCTGTAATGTGTGGTGCAGTGGCAACCCGGACTACTGCACTGTGACTGAGGTTGGCGCTAATGACCAAGTTGTCGACGCGCCATTAAGCCTCAATCCCCCCCCCTCCCCAACAACGACCGAAGGTCAGAAGAAATCCAATGGCCCCGGCGCAGTCGTGTCAATGGATGGCTAGGGAGTGCAGCCACACAGCGTGGCGGCAAGAGAAAAAGTGATGAAAAACACAGTCTCGAGCCAACGCTTATATAGGATGGCTGCGTCACGCATGCGCAGCACGATAAGTTGCCGAGTTGGCAGAGAAGCCAACAAGTTTTCAGTAGGGAGAATGCATTAGGAGAGAGGTAATGCTATAAATTTCAGTTAATGTATATTTTCGTCGGCATATAAAAACATATTTTAGATGAAGGGAACTTATCAGTACTGTTTCGCTTTTATCAGCAAAAAAACAAATGTAACTCTCTGTACCACCAATGAGGATAAATAACACCCTGCATAGCGGCCCAGGAGGGTCTTTCTGCTTTTTTTTTCTTAATAAACAAATCTGCAATCAAATCGCTGTACCATTACATGTTTTCGTTCTCTCTCAATGGGTACAATACCGCACATCTGGTCTACTGCAAATGTCGTACCAGTTTTTAAAAAAAGGAAACCCTGCTGATCCCACAAATTACAGACCGATCTCCCTATACGTCTATACCATGTAAAGTTATGGAAACAATTATTCGCCGTGCGTTGATGGAGCATGCAAAAAATATAAATGTCATTAATAATAATAATCAGTTTGGTTTTTTTGACCAAGTAAATCCGCTGTCCGTCAGCTGTTGCTGGCACTTGATAAGTGGAAGGATGCTACCGACATAGGTATTATTCCGGACATTATCTTGTACTACTTTAAAAAAAGCATTGAAATCTGTGATACATTCGAAGCTTTTGTTTTTGCTGGACCATTATAGTTTCAGGGGAGATCTACTAAATTGGCTGACGGTTGTTATTGGTGGAGATTTCTTCGAAAGTAAGAAGGTAGTTAGTGGTGTGCCCCAGGGATCTGTTCTGGGTCCTCTGCTTTTTGTTTTCTTTTTGCCGAAACGACATGTTACGCAAGGACAGCAATGTGAACCAAGAAAAGTTTGCAGATGGCCTTAAGCTGCATTTTCCAATCATTGATGGCTGTAACGCGTACTCTCTTCAGCATGAAATAAACCTGGTCAGAACGTGGTCGGAAACTTGGCAGCTGCCACTATCTGAAGACAAACGCCTCTGCTTTCAAGTTGGCAATACAACATCCCCTCCAAATTACGTTATAGGCACAAAATCATTAAACTACGTAGCTACAATTAAAGGCCTTGGGGGTGTGGTTCAACTCAGATCTCAAAACATCCATTCATTGCAACTATATTTCAATGTTGGCGTACCGCAGGTCCGTCATTCTGCACCGTTGTGTTACATCTGAAAACTTACATACCGTCCTTCGAGCGTACAAGATGTACGTTCGCCCAACTGTTGAATATGCGTGTCAGGTCTGGTCACCCAAGCCTTTGAAATACATTGACAAAATTGAAGCAGTCCAGAGACATTTTACGAAATGCATGCTTTGCCAATATGGGAAATCCTATATTCAACGTTTAGAATACTTAAAGCTGGACTCTCTCGAGCTTCGGAGACTCAAAGTAGCTCTGATTTTGACTTCCAAAATAATGTATGGCGAACTGCCAGTTGTCCTTCCAGTTGAACCGAGTCTAGAACTCGGGGACATAGTCTGAAACTGGTAATTCCCAGTTTTAAATTAAACTGCAGGAAGACTTTTTTTTACTATTCGTATTGCTCCAGTTTGGAACTCTCTGGGCGAAAACATTGTTATGGCCCCATCAGTCGATGTATTCAGACGACTTCTTAATGGTGATTGTTTAAAGTCACATCTGAAACGACCAGAGTCCCTGAACATGAACTGAAAATAAAAATGTGAAGTTAATGCCGTGATCAACTTGTCCTTTGTGGATGTGAAAACTATTTATTTTATAACGTAAGTGTAAGTAGCAGGGCACCCACTTGTCAGAAAATTCATAAAATTTTTGGATTTTAACGAGTGGATTCGTTCAGGTTTAATGTGGTTGCAAGTGCAGAGTCACGAAGTAGTAATGTGATATTGAAGGGAGCTCTCGTTAGCCAGTTTAGTGCATGGTAAGCTGAAAATCCACTTTTCTGGAAAAGTGACTACATTCCACTTGTAGGCAACTACAGAAAAACATATCCAAAAATCTTATCGTTTAAACAAAATATCTTTGATATTGCATTCTTTTACCTTTTAGCCTATCGTATATAATTTTCCGGTAAGATTTTACGGTATTATGTACGAAAATATAAGTGGTCGCTTTGATTTCGAACCTTTCTAGCTGCTTTGCTTTTTGGTGGTAAATACATCTTATCTAATGGTCTAAAGAAATATTTCCCCCGCTAATTGTCACTGGCGAAACGCAGTAACAGATGCGCTTAGTTCCCGTGCACGATGTTTATGGTTTTTCTTAGTTGTTTGAGCATAATTTACGCTCTGACTTTCGACATGCAGAACGGAAAAGCAATATTCTGTTTTGGAAAATTCCAGTAGTAGCTTTTTCCTGGACTAAGGCATTTTTCGTGTTTTACAAACACTTTTCCAGGCATGGAATTTTATTTTTGTTTTCCAGGACATTTAGCAGGTTTTCAAGGGCCCGTACGAACCCTTATAACGGCATCTGTTTGTTTAAACCATAGGCTAATGGCTTAACCGGTTGCTCAGGGCTGCAAAGCGACGCAGGATGGTGTAAGAAAGGCGTCAAAATTGGTCCATAAACGCAACACGAACTGCATAATTATAGCAATTTTGATATTGTAAGCACGTTTAGTAATGCGTCGATTCGCACGAAATTTTCTTTTACTTGGTTAGGGCTTACCAAACAGAAGAAAATTTCGTGCGAAGCGACGCGTTACTACGCGCTACAAGGTTAAAATTGCTGAACTTAAGTAGTGAGGGTGGCGTTTATGGACCGATTTTGACATCTTTGGTAAACCATCCTGCCACGCCATGCAGCTGCGAGCATTCATTCTTGTTAGGGCTTAAGACTTAACCAAACTGCACGGCGATGCAAGATGGTGTGCCAAAGACGTCAAATGTTGTCCTTAATGCAATACCAACCATACGATTGCAGCAAATTTTGACCTTACAGGCACGTAGTAACGCATTGCTTTGCACAAAATTTCTTCTGTCTGAAGGGGGCTTAAGGCCTAACCAGACTGGCTGCCTCGCGGCGGCATGACGACATAGGATGGTATAAGAAAGACACGAAAATCGAAGGATAAACGCAACACCAAAACTCGATTGCAGCAATTTTGACCTTGTAGGCACGTAGCAACGCATCGCTTCGCACGAAAATTTCTTGTGTCTGGTTAGGGCTTTAAGCGAGCTAATCGTCATCGCACGACATCGCAACGCTCTGAATCAGCACGCATGGCGCCATCTGTTGTATGTTATGACTAGCATCGTACCCGACTTAGCCCGGGGATTTGTTTGACCCGTGGTTGTTTTCCAGTATTTGCTCGGTGCTGTCTGATCGTTCACTGCAACAGTCAATTTTTCTTTGTGTAAACTCCCCCTTTCCGTCAATCCTCTCCCTCCGCAAAGCAATATCGTAATCCAATAGTGACTGTAACATAAGCACTGCCCCACAAACGGGCATTCCCCGTTTAGGCCCCTCCCCACTCCCAGTAGCGTGCGAAAAATAACTGTCTTTCGTACATGACGTCATTTAAGACATGCCTTTGCGATGACCGCGCTGAGCAAATTGTTAGTCTAGGCAATAATGTGCCAATTTTAACTTCTTTTCAGGGCAACAACGTCCCAGTTTCAACTTCATGCCAAAGAATTGACACATTCGCACGTTTTCATTGTTCCCCTTCCGGGGGTCGTTGCGGTTGCATCATTTCTGCGGCCTTGCAGTGCTGGAAACACCGGTTCTCGTCAGATCCCCGAAGTTAAGCAGCATTGGGCTGGATTGATACTTGGGTGGGTGACCGCCTGGGAATCTGGCTGTTGCAGACATAGGGCCTTAGGGCTTCGGGCAGATGACCAGGAGTGGTTAACGCTCGTTAAACCCTTTAACCCTTTATTTCTGCTATGAGAGAATTGCTAAATTCCTCGAAGTCACTTTCGATCCGATAAATTCTGCACGTCCTTTGACGGGTTACCAACTAGTAAAGGCAAATTTTGATACGATCGGCAAAAATTTCATTTTTTAAAAAATTATTTTAAATTTTGACGAGCCTTATGTCAGCCGAAGCAATTAATGCTTGTATGGATGAACCGGCTCAATTTTGAACATTACCAGATTTTTTAGAGAAGAAGAATTCTGGTAAAGGGAGGTGCCAGCCCGGGGATTCGATCCGGGAAACTTCCGATTATCGTCGGGGCCGAAAGATTGTCCAGAATTAGCCAGAATACATCCCGTAGCCACTGAAGGAGCATGGTAGCCTCTCACGCTACCCTGGCCGGCAGTCCTGACGGGGACTTTGCCAAGGTCCCCTTTCCAGGACCTTGGCACCCTGGAATTCAGTGAAAGTCGGCAAATTTTCGCTGTGCACCCCTCAGACATTAACTCTTCCCGACGTCCCCGAATTTTTGTTTTGTACCAGGAACGACATAAAGGTGAGACCTTAGGGCTGGACGGAGAGTCCATGACAATATTAACCGCATGTTCCAGCTCTCGTTCTGGGTGGCGATCTCACGTGGCCAATTGCGGAACGACTGGTCATAACTATAATTTCTGCAATAACCCACGTTAAAAATAAACTCACGCTATAATAGAAAAGTGCGAAAAAATAGCACCCGTGCTAGGATTAGCCCATCGGGCAAGCGAAACCTCCACGTGCAACAGTGTTTCATGAGCGGGAAGCGTTGAAGCGGATGTCTTCATCAAGCCAAGGCCAACTGGGGAAGAAATCGCGTGTTTTGCCCACTGACTCTCCGCCAGTTCATGTGTGTGCCGGCAAGTTAACGTCTTTTAGTGCTGCTTGGGTGAAATGAGACTCTGGCGATGTTGAGTCAACCAGTCTGGAGCCAGGAAACGAAACCCACAGCTTCTCTCCCAGACGATCTTGTGACAAAGTGTGGAAGAATAAGCGCTTGGCTGTATAAGGTACCGTAAATCCTCTATTTTTGGCAGGGTTCTCAATTTGAAACCATGCTTCAGATTCGCGGACGATCTTAAAATTTGTTCAAGTATCCATTGTTTCAACGATGGTTACTTTTTTAATTCAGATGTGAGCTTTATCCAACGATGGTCGGAGATGTGGCAACTTTCACTGTCCAGAAGAAAATCTGGTGTTTTTCATATTGGCTCTACAAACCCACGTTTGAAGTATACTCTGGCGTCATCCGATCTTTCAGTCTTGGATTTAGACACACGCTAGTGTGTCGCGGCAAGTTAGACAACAATCATCACAACCAACATCACATCAGTTCAATAGTCGAGGTTTTAAACCATTGTAGCGCGGCGCCATAATAGTTGGGCACATCAAGACACACGCTAGTGTGTCGCGCCAAGTTAGGCAACAATCATCACAACAAATATCACATCAGTTCAATTGTCGAGGTTGTAAACCATTGTAGCGCGGCGCCATAGCGTCAGTGTCTTATATCTTGAAGCATAGTTGGGCACATCTAGACACACACTAGTGTGTCGCGTCAAGTTAGGCAACAATCATCACAACAAACATCACATCAGTTTAATTGTCGAGGTTGTAAACCATTGTAACGGGGCGCCATAGCGTCAGTGCCTTATATCTTGAAGCATAGTTGGGCACATTTCAGGTACTTGGGGAAAAATAATAATGCGGTACAAAAGCTTAAATTGTGTTGAAATCAAGAGCAATGACCCACCTGACAAAAATTAACTCGTGTAGGAATGCCAGCTAAGCTGCTTTCAGTGCAAAATCTGACCCTCAATAACGTTGTAAATGTGTTAACTAGCTAGCTAGCTAATTCGCTCATCGCCATATTAAATCCCATAGGGTGATTATTCATCGATACCGAGATAACAGGGAGGCTTCCAGCTATGAAATTGGGCGAATGAATGCAGTACAATACGAACTGCATACCTTTTATGGTTTGGAGCCTGGGGGCGTAACAGGGATGGCGTGGGAGGGCACGTAAGTACGAAAATATTGTTATAACGATTGTTAGCATTGTTGGCATCGTCTCTCATTGGACGGCCAAAGTTCGGACAATGAGAACGTGGATACTGATTTGATTGATTTGATTTGATTTATTTATACGAGAGCTTACACGGGCATGACCCCTCACGCTCTACTCTAACTTACAAATTAACTTAATTCCTAACAACAATGCTGCCCTCTCTGCCACTAACGCACACACACACACACACACACACACACACACACCAACATACACTGCCACTCACTCACCTCCCCACCACACGCCAGCAACCGTCTCCCACCACACGGTGCAACAAGCAACACTAGGCTCCCCCGTCGCCAAAACGACCAGTTCGGTCACAAAAAACAACTACACCCCTTACCGCATCCCGAAACCCTTTCCCACGAGCAACCAACCCAAGAGCTTTACCGAGAGACCATCCAGGGCCGAAAACGGCATGCGTTCGAAACCTGGCCCACAACGGGCAGGAAAAGAGAAAGTGAAACACAGTCTCCTCCCCTGACCCACAAGCACAAATTGGATCATCACACCACCCCAGCCGGAACATGTGTGACCGCAGTAGAATATGGCCCGTGCGTAACCTGGTGAAAAGCTGTGCATCCTTCCACGAAATCTTCTCCAGAAAGAGAGGTGACGACACGAGCGGATGCACCTCAAAAAGGTGTCGACCAGTGCGCCCACCTTCCCAAGCAACCTGCCATGCCTGCTGCGACAGAGAGCGAAGCACCGGTCGCAAGTCCCGTGGCACAACAGGGCAACACACAACATTCAAACCACCATTGCAACCCTCCTTTGCCAATCCGTCCGCAACCTCGTTGCCAAACTCAGCAGAATGACCAGGCACCCACTGGATGGAGACCTCCACTCCCCTTCGCAGGGCTGCCCACAACTTCCTGCTGAGTCCGAAAACACAGCAAAAGCAGGGAAACCAAGATCAAGTCCTTCATCAAGAGCAATGGACAAAGCAACCAGCTCCCCCAAGAAAGCCGAAGGCAGTCCTGGCAAGAAAAAGCACCTCCCCAAACGAAGTTCTGGGATGAAAACCCCAGCCCCCCCACCCATCGCTCACTGTGGAACGACGCATCACAGTAAATGCGCGGAACTCCTGGGCGTGGCCCAACATCAAAGACAGATGCGATCACCCCACACCAGACCTATGGTCGAAAAGGGGTCGCAAAACTGGGCGCCAGAAACCCCTGCAGAGGCTGGCGCAGCAACAGGGATGCACCCAGACCAAGCGACCCAAGAAGACCCCTGTCGACCTCGCTCAACACCAAGAACTCTGACAAACAGCAAGCGACTGGGTCATCCTTGCCCCTCGCAACAGCACGCAAACACAGGGCCAAAAGCAGTTCCCTGGCTCTGAGATACAGAGGGCATTCACCCGCCTCCACCTGTAGAGCCAGGACGGGGGTTGACGGCAGAGCACCCACTACTGTGCGGAGACAGTCATTAATTGACACCTGGATTCCCCCCAGCCCCCCCACACAGGCGAGGAATGGCAGGTGAAAATCCACACACGCCCTGACGTACGATCTGTAGATAGAGGTCACTACTGACCTGCTAGCAACAAGACCATTGGTCGTCAAGGACTTAAGGATCCGGAGACGGGACGACACAGCCTCCTTGACAGTGGCCACTTCCTTCTGCCAGGACAAGGTGGGGTCGAGATGCACGCCCAGATACCTAACACTATTTGATGCAACCACCAACGAATCACCAACCGTGATAGAACCCACAAGAGGAGGACCCTTAGAGAAGATCATCAAAACAGTCTTTGCCGTAGAGAGCACCATGCCCCTAGATTTTAACAGGTCTACACCTTTGGCAATGGTGGACTCTAGAACCTGCAACATGGTGCGTAAACTTCCACCCGCCACAATGACCGCGACATCATCTGCATACGCAACAACCCTAGCCGATGCGTTGAAATTCACCAAAACGGTATTCAGCACTACTGCAAACAAGATCGGACTGAGGCAACTCCCCTGAGGGAGGCCCCTGTCTGTAGACCGCGTCGCTGACCAATGCCCGTCTACCCTTGTTGTGTAGGTCCTCTCACCAAGCAAGGCCATAATGGCACGTGTAAGTTGCGGGCTCACACGCAGCTCATGAAGAGCAAAACCAACCCACTGAACGTCGACCATGTCATATGCCGCTTTAATGTCGAGAAAGGCGCCGACAACAAATTCACCAACCGCCCATGCACTACGGATGTTGGACTCCAGGTAAAGGATAGCATCCTGCGCCCCACGCTTACTCCGGAAACCGAACTGCGCTGGAAAAAGCTGACCAGAGGCCTCAAGTTCCCATTCAAGCCGCCTGACCAGCAGCCGTTCATAAACCTTCCGGACGCAGGACAAAAGGGCAATTGGACGATAACTCGTCACCGTCGACCGCGGCTTACCCCGACCCAGAACAGGCGTCAAAATAGAAAACATCCAAGATGGCGGTGGTGGACCGCCACAGAAACGGCTTTGAAAAAAAGCTAGGAGATCTTCCTTCCCAGCCTTACACAGAGATGACAGATCCTTATAGGAAATGCGATCAATGCCAACAGCACTGGACGGGTTACATGCCGCTAGAGAAGCCTCCAGCTCCAACATTGTCAGGGGTTCCAGATCATTTCCCTCATCACAAGCCACCAGTGAGGGCCTCGGGCCCCTGCCCAAGCTAAACACGTACGAAAAGTTGTCATTGAAGGCATTTGCCATAGGCAAACCCCTCAAAACCATACCAGCACCATCTAACACCCACCCGATACTAGGCCGGGAATCTTGTGGACGGACAAGTTTCCAAACCTGGGCAATAGAGACCCCGTGAGACACCTTTTCACACAGACGCTTGCCGAAAAGAGCTTTCTCCCTGCGCAACAAAAACCGTGACTCCTCAGCAACACCGACGAAGGTGTACCAGCGTTCACCAGACGGATAACGACGAAAGCGTTGCCAGTAGCGCCGCCGATCGCAGACTGCCTTATCACACACACTGGTCCACCACACTGGCTTACTACGGCTATCTCCG
>JAHWFP010144790.1:0-11218 GCA_023313725.1 Lithobius niger
GCATTTACTTTTTTATTTCATTGTATTTATTTATTTACTTATTTATTTATTTATTTATTTATTTGTGTAGCAACTTTCCAATATACGTGTTGCCTAACTTATTTTGCGTGTTTATGGGGCGCATTTAAAAAAAAATTAAATTGTATTGAAGCTTACGTTGCATTCAGGTTGAATTAAACTGAATAAAAGTGCCTAATGCGGCTGCCTTGAAAAAAAAAGTCCTAGGCCCATACCCTGTTTCTAGATGTGCCCTTTGTAGGCCACCCAAGCAATTCAGTTCTGACGCCATCACTGGGTTACAAGAGAGAGAGCTCAATCAAAAACGATTAATTAAAAAGGGTACGTTCGAACTTACCGAATCATTGAAGGAAAAAAAAATTTTCCATAGGCCTAATACTTCCGCCATTTTCATCCTTCTGAAGTACATATTTCAATATGAAGCAAAATTTTCCGATTCTGGGAGTATTTATTGTGAGCGGAGTTCACTCACTATACATATACTCCAAATTCGCCCAGGTAGAAAAAAAATTTTTTTTTCGCTTAAAACAACTTGAATTTTGCGAATTAGTTATCTATACCGATATCAAACTTTACAGGTTGCTTATAAAACGTCCACAGAATCAGACATCGTAATTCTGCTTCTGTTCCGGAGTGGGCAGAATACAGGCTACAATTATAGCCTACCATTAGTCTAATGAATGTATAATTTTATCCACCCTGCCAACTAAGTGTGCTAACTATCAATACCTTCCTAAGCGACCGAACAGAGCGAACCAAACGCACCACGGTTGGTGACAGTTTGGCTCATTTCCTACTAATAGCCGTGTTGATGCGGCTTGATTGACGTCAACCATCGTCAGCGATGAACCTGCTTCTGGCAAAATTGTTACCTCGCGCATGCTCAAACCTCCACTACCGGCAAACCACCTCCCTCGGATAGTTTGCAGTTCGGCATTGCTCTCGCCTGGTCACATCTATTAGCCAATCCTGGTCAAATCCATTAGCCAGGTCTGGTCGCGGTGAAGATATTACGCATCGAATGCTCTGCTGAGCTTGTTGAGTTTGCTGAGCTGTGATTAGGAAGGTGCTAAAAACGGCTGACGCAACATCACTGCACACGCGCGACCTCTAGTTTGGAGCCAAGCTGTCTGTAACAGTGGTGCGTCCTATTCGCGCTGCTCGATGGTTTAGGAAGGTGTATCAATCCAGGTTGACGATATTGACGTGGTAAACTCCTGGCGACTGCTCGATGGAGTCGACTAATCCAAAACCGATTTCATGGTGCTATTTCAAAATGAGAAATTCGCGGCGTATGAGTCCTAACGGGAGCGCTTTAGTTCCAAGCATATCAAAGCACGGTGCGCCATCTTAATCGCCATGTAGGTTGAATCCTATGCCTAGCTGGTGTCGGCACGTAACAACATAGGCGTATACTGGAGGGAGGCAAGGGGCACATTGCTCCTGCCCTTTTTCTGCGCTCACTTTGACAAATTTTAAAAAGAAGTTCACAGGGCCTACCTTTTGAAAAATAAAATGACGCCAAAAAGTGTTAGTGTGCCCCAGGGAAGATTAGTAGATAGTGACGCTTTTCTAAAAACATGGAATAAAGTTAATACTGATTTCATCAACAGCACCGGAAGGCAGCACTTGTTAGTTCTCGTAGGAGCCTAGGAGACGAAACTTGAAATAAAAGATGACGACATCGTTACCATGGTAACCACAACAATAACCACAATGCCTTCCGAAATTGACGAAATACACGTGTGCGGGCAACATCTGAAGTTGAAGAATTTATTCTGTGTTCGGTTCAAACCGTATTCAGTTCGTGACCACAAACGTGAACCACGGAAAAATCGTCAGCGTCCGCTCAAAACGCTTCTGGGAACACATAACTATGCGTTACGCTTAGCGCCACTCGTAACACCCCGTTTTAAAATTGAATGTTGGATTAAAAAAAGTAAAACTTGATTAGCCAGTTCTGATCTAGCTTAAAATTATTTTAATGTCCCAATCTGACATTTTTAAGCGAATTATTTTGTATTCTTATCGTGACCAATTTGTTTTAGTGACGCTAAATAGTTTCGATGTCCATGATGCTTTGTGCTTCCGGTTACTTGACGACAGCTCCCTCAGGGGGATGGCTCTTTCAGCTTTTCTTGTCCGCGTCGGATTTCCAAGATGGCGACCCCATTGAGAAAAAGGCGTGTGTCGATTTCGTTGTATTTGCGCGCGTCAATTTCAATATAAGAGGTACGCAAACCACGACTTGATTAAACTAAGTCGCGGTTTTGCAATCTGACATTTTTAGTTTGGTCAAGTTTGAAACGGCTGAAATTAACTTCCTAATAATTCGTCGAAATACACATCTTGAGCTGATAGAAAAGTAAAAGCAAACGATGCAACAAGCATGAAGACGGAAGCAGACGACACGGAACACGAATTTTATTACTTGTTATAACCTAAAGCGAAGAATAACTTCACTTGACATATCAGCAACGTAAACATTTTTTTTTTGGGGGGGGGGATGAGGTTCAAATTTTACGCCTTGCTTTGCATCCCTACTAGAAAACGTGTGACCACCTTATTTTTAAGGTATATTTATTCTTGCTTTAGAGACCAGTTATTATTTATGGCCGGAGGGAGGAGGGGGGGGAGGGGATAAAACTGTGACTACCAAATTTTTGATGATCCTCCACCAATCAAGATCCAAAAATAATGTATCCCCCCCCCAAAAAAAAAAAATTGCGCTTTTCATATACCTATAGCGACTGTCTGCAGATTATTCCTGTAGCCAAGATTGGTGCTGTAGCCAAATAAATAAATAGCTCGCCACACCGACAGCGTGTCTCGTTTTTAACGAAAACGACATGTTGGCTTAAACATGTTCTATAAAATGTTCCTTACACCCATCTCTTGTCGAGATTCATACAATAAGTATGATGAACACAGTTTTTGCTTGAGGGCCCACATCCGTAACATAGTTATAGCACCTGAAAGACCGAAGAAGCCAAGAAACCAGGTGCCAAGGCTTTTCTAAGAAGTTCTTTGTAAAAACTATACTTGCAGTAATGGTACTAATAGCTTCAAAACCTTGTAAACACTGACATGATGGTGGGGGTGAAGCGTTTATAGAAATTTTGACTGCTGAAAGTGACATTTTTCAGGTCAGAAAATGACTTTTTCTTCCAGTTGGTCAGTCTGTATTTGACCCCCCCCCCCTTAACTGGATCTGAACAATTTACGACCTCTCCTTGAGAGGGTCCAAAAACTTCATGACCCCCTCCCCCCCCCTGGGCGATATAATGACCGTTCCTATACGTCATGTATGGTTTCATTAAAGTTTTGAAGAAAATAACAAATAACCGATTTCCCAATCGCCTCGACGCGATTTTTGTTCCCACTCTGCTCGTTTTGTTAGTTTTTTTTGGGCGAGGGGGGGGGGCTGCCACTTACCACCCCGCTCCCTCACTTTGCTTTACTGTTCCACTTCACGTTTGCTGTTGCAAGATGAAATAATTCAACTTGATTTTATTTCATTTTTAGCATGTAAAACAATGAACCACATCACAATGAAGAATAATGTTTCCAATTTGCCAAATTGTGTTTCAAGTTTCAAGTAATTCAGTTATTTCGAAAGCATAAATGAATTTATAGTTGAACTTTTAGTAGCTCTTTGACATTAACTAACACGTAAACGCGACGACAGGATCCGAATCTGCCAGCGGCGGCGTAAGTTACGTTTGATTTGGCTGTTAGAGGCGCACACCTCGAGCTGCCTCTAGTATGAACGAAGTTTTTCTCAAATCGACGGTGGCGCCGGCCTGGCTCCTGGCGGCGGGGATTACGCACGGACAGGCTTTGACGCGAATGTTCCCTCTCTGGTGTAACAATATAATATATCTAACTCTATGAGCTCCCTGGCGGTAAATCGTTGAAAGCAGGTATACTAGATTCATCCAAATGTTTAACGTTGCCAGAGCAAGAGCGTCATTATACATGTTCTACCCTGGTGTGCACTCCCACTCAAAAGCATACTAAAAGTTTAAAAATGTGCCTAAGAAACATCAGTGCAACTTTGTTTGACCTAAATAGTGTGCGCTAAAATCGTCTGATTCCAAAAACTCATGTAACCTTTTACAAAATGTTTGCCCCTGCCCACTCATGGAACTGTGCACACCACTAAGTATTGAATCTGCGTGTAAACAACGTTTTTTTCTTCTTCCAAATGTACGCTTTCTGTCTTCAAAAGAAAATTCCGATTGCCACCCGATTTCTGCGTGGGTGCTTCACAATTTTTATGGGATTACCGTGTGTGTGTGTCAATCGGACATGGGTGCTTGTTAACAAGCCATTAACATTTTCAAGCGTTCAAATAAAAAAAGAGAGATAGGTCTTGGGGAGAGAGAGAGAGGGGAGAGAAGATAGAGGGGGAGGGGAAGAGGAGAGAAGAGGTATTGTGCAACCTCCTGGGTATTGCTGACGCTAATGGACTTTTTATTTGTCAAATTTTCAATTCAGTCTTATCTTCCTTTTTTTTTTGTATGTGCGTGTATGCCATCCGCACGCCTCACAAGTCGACGCATTAAAAATTATGATTCAGATTTATTAACTCTTTGCAGCATTTACAACAGAAAGAATTCAATGACACTGCAGCAGTCCTTCCCACGTGATCTTCCTATACAAGAAAATGTAAGATCCTTTAAGTTAAATAAATACAGATACAAACCTATACGTTCAAACGTTGCCTTTTGGACTTTTACGTCAGACTGCCTCAGCGGGGAATCTAACCCACGTTTCCTTTTGGCCGTGTCAGTATGTATTGTTCAGCGGTAGGACCTCAGCCTTTGGTATCAGAGGTCGTGTGTTCGATTCCCCGTTGACGCAGCCTGACATATTAGTTCAAAAGGCAACGTAAATATGTTTGCATCTGTATTTAGTTATTTCGTCTTGAGCCTTTGGCTTTCCGTCTTTAATACTTTAAGTTCTTGGAAGAGCCTTTAAGTTCTTATAAAAAGAACAAAAATTACAAGATCTTGTTAGATCTTGGTGCAAGATCCTGCAGAATCCTGCAAAATCCTGCGGTATCTTGTACCAACATCCTGTAGGATCTTGCACCTGATCTTGTGATGATCCTGTAGGATCTTGGTGCAGGTCTTGCAGGCTCCTGCAGGATCTACAGGAAGATTCTACAGGATCTTTGTGCAAGATTCTGTAGGATCTCGGTACCCTGCAGGATCTTGTACCAAGATGCAGGAACCCCTATGAGAACTTAAAGGATCTAACAAGAACTAACAAGTTACGTACTAGTTGCGGGATTCTAGGATACGTGGTTTCAAATGTTATGCTTGCCCAGCATACACCATGAAGCCGATTAGGACACGTGGCATCAGCCAGGTGGACTTGCAGGCAATCAGCTGAAACGCAATCATGATTCTTAGGACCACTAACCTATTATGGGTTCTTTAAATCGTCCCCCCCCCCGAAGCCCAGCCCGCTCCCTACCCCATCCCAATATTCCCTCTCGGATGCGGAGAGGGTTATTTTAAGGATTACTGACGGTCTACAAACTGAAGGGATGACGGCGTGACGTAGGAAACCCACATTACAAATTCGCATATTAGAGGGTTACCAAACTGTGTGTCGCGCTCCTTCCTGTCCTGGTACACGCTATGCGTACACCAAGGAACAAGGTGGCCTGAAGGAATTTGCATAAAAATCATGTGTTGCCAATAAATGTTTCCATATTTACAACTGGTCTAAAAAAAAGGTCTAAAAATCGTGAAAAAAATTCAGCGGCAACATATTCTTGTGAACTATGTGTGCAGTTAGGGACATTGTGAGTCTAATTTTCCACGAGGGGGGAGGGGCGGAGGGAAATAGCGTAACGCTTAATTTTAACGTTGAAATTGCATGTATATTCCGTATACATTATGTCAGTAGGTCTTTTCGAAAGGCCGATACTGGTTCACGTTAGATTTGTGATTTACAGTTGTCAGCTGGTTTTTTTTTTTTGGGGGGGGGGGAGTAGTAAGCATTTAAAGCATTTAATGCACGGTGGTGACGTCACGCGAACACATCCCAATGCTAAAAGTGTAGCCGTTATATACGGTTAATCTGAAAACCCACACACGTGAACGTGGGTTAATTTTGATAACCCACACTTTTTTTTTAAACCCACACTTTTTTTGATAATCTAACACTTTTTCCGCGCTCCAAACAACTACTGCTCTACCATGTGACATACTTTGGAAAACTACCGTACACAACACAAATTCAACCAACATAAATAAGCACATTTGCAACCTGCGACATTTATCGACTAACACGAACAAAAAACAACCTCGCGTAGGCTACTATGCTAGGACCCCACCCATGGTGGAATGGCCCAATCCACCAACCTTTCGCTCCGACAGTACTAAAACTAGGCTACCGACACTTGTAAACACACCTAAATACACCTAAAAACATACGATACTCAAGCGAACAGCACATTTGTAACCTGGCGACAATTTCCGCACTAACACGAAAAAAAAAGGAAAAAAACCTCGCGTACGATGCTAGCCCCCTCCCCACCTCCATCCATGAATGAATAGTCCAAGCTGAACCCGACAACCTTTCGTTCCGACGGTACGAAAACTAGCCTACTGACACCTTCTAAACACACCTAAAAACCTACGAGACTCAAGCGAATAGCGCATTTTATACGCTATATCTTATTTAAACTAATAAAGTAGAAAAAATACGGTTTTACCTTAAACACAAACGTCGGTGACTGGGACTGGATATAGGGACGTCTTCGCGTACGTGAGACTTTCGCAGACAGGAAGTTTAAACCGGAAGTTTGAGTTCAGGAATTTACTTCATGATTCATAAATAAAATTTTCAAATAATTTTTTTTTAAATCTCAAATAACTAGATATTTATTCGACGTCACACCTTAGCATTAAAACACATATCCGTGAAGCAGACCGGGTGATCCTGAAATAATTGATCGTCTGCTCGAAACGGAACAGTTCAAAGTTCGAGGGGTAGCAAAATCGAACTCGCGCTCGTGCGATTTCGCCACCCCTCGGTCTTTGGACTGTTCCGTTTCTCGCAGACGATCAATTATTTCGGGACAACCCGGTCTACTTCACGGATATCTATCACTTAATTTTCTTGTCTAGATTTTGAAACGCAGAACTGTTTAATAAAACCATGTGAGATTATTAAGTTGTTTTTAATTTTAAATTTTAAAAAAAGCACGGGTTTCAATTATTTTTCGAACAAAGAACGTAGGTTAACATTAAAAAAATAAAATTAATTCTCTCATGATTTTACTTAAGGAATTTTTCCATTTGAAAGTGTTGGCAATGTCGTATAGCCACTTCCCTGAGCATGGCTTCCATATTGCTACACTTTAGTGTGGTGATATGGGATATATCGCGGCGCGTTTTTAGCATTGAGAAAGTTAGGGACTGTACGATAAGTGACATTCTTCGACATTCTTCGGGACATCGAGTAGCGGGGAACAAGTAGTGAAACGGCTAGGAATTCTGGACTAACTAACACAATATGGATTACTACGTAATAGACACTAAAGTGATAACTTACTCAGGACTTACTACAAAGTACTACATCGGCAAATATTGTGAAGTGAAAGTGGAAGAAGCACAGCTGAATTAGTATTTAGTATTACTAAGCTTAAATAATTTTAGGGTAACTGATTCACTTCACCTCCTAGACGAAGTGGACTCTAATTCATTCATCCTCTGTAAGGAAAGCTGACTTACATTGTGTGTTTATTTAGATCGTTGCACCGGCAGCCGGCACAAAACCCCCCAAAAAATAGTCTGCACAAAATGTTTTTGCGCAGAGATGTTCTACAATACGTCCGTACTCCAAAACATAATGATGCCACCTTGGCACCCTTGGGAATTCAAGATTTCGTCCAAATATGGCGCAAAAAAGGGTTTTTTGCTTCTAACGTCTAAACCGTTCACCCGACTGAAAATTAACCCGTTACCAATTATGTTTAGAAACTTTCCATCAAAAAAGGTTCTATTCATATTTTTGGTAAAATTAATCCTTCTTGCCGAAATTCGTTATTTAAGTTATTTAGTTACATGCGTTAACACATGTTACATATACAATTCCTGACTTTAAACAGCTGCAGTACCCGTTCTAATTCGGATAAATAGACGTGATAAGGCTTAGATGAAAGATGAAGATATATATTTTCCAACAAGGGTAATTAGAGCGATTCATAATAATTAGGAGCTAAGCTACGGCAGTCTACATACGTTGTAGCACTGTGCTTTTCGCTCTATTTTACCACATGTTCCATCTTTAAACTGCTGCACCACCCGTTCTAATTCGGATAAATAGACGTGATAAGGCTTAGATGAAAGATGAAGATATATATGTTTTCCAACAAGGGTAATTAGAGCGATTCATAATAATTAGGAGCTAAGCTACGGCAGTCTACATACGTTGTAGAACTGTGCTTTTCGCTCTATTTTACCACATGTTCCATCTTTAAACTGCTGCACCACCCGTTCTAATTCGGTTAAATAGACGTTATCAGTCTTAGATGAAAGATGAAGATGTATATTTTCCAACAAGGGCAATTAAATCGATTTATATTAATGAGAAGCTAAGCTACGGCAGTTTAAAGATGGAACTTGTGGTAAAATAGCGCAAAATGCACAGCGTTACACTTTAGAAAAACTATCGTAGCTTAGCTCCTAATTGATATAAATCATTAAAAAAAACCCTTGTTATTATTTGTCTAAGCCTAATCATGTTCATTTATCCGAATTAAAATGGGGAATGCAGCTGTTTAAAGTCAGAAATTGTATATGTAACATGCGTTACCAGCCTAAAATAACTTAAATAACGAATTTCGGCAAGAAGGATTAATTTTACCAAAAATATGAATAGAGCTTGTTTTGAAGGAAATTTTATTCGAAACATAATTGGTAAAGGGTTACTTTTCAATCGGATGAACGGTTTAGACGCTAGAAGGGGAAAAAAACCTATTGTTGTCGCTTTTTGGTCACATTCTTGAATTCCCCAAGGTTGTCAAGGTGGCATCATTATGTTTTGGAGTACGGACATATTCTAGGACATCTCTGCGCAAAAACATTTTGTACAGACAGTTTTTTTAGGTTAGGCCAAAAATCGGCATTTGGCAACTGGACTACTTCGCAGGCTTTCCACCTCCCCTACCCCTCCCCCCTTGCCTTCACAAGTCCAGCAATCCAACGAGGGGGGGGGGGAGGGATCGGAGGAACAACTTGTTTCCGAGTCTTTTGACCGGAAGTGCTCCCGGTAATCTATCATTGAGTCTGATGAGGTTGAGGGGACCTTTTCTACCCGGTTCCATCTCTATCAATAGCCAAACCGAACGCTCGGTCGGAGATCTTTTGTTGAAACGTTTTACAATACGCCCCCGCTGGGAAACAAAGCCCAAACGCACACAAAACGATTCTATCCTTACTCGTGGTCTCTCAGGATACCAATTATTATTTCATTTCTCCGCATTTCTGGTAAATTGGGCTCGAATAAAATTGCGTGGCGAAAATTAATGATGGCCTCAAAGCAACAATTTTGATTTATTCACGACTCCCTAGAATATTAATGTATTACTGACAATGAAAGAAATATTCCGTACCAGACAGAAAGTCGTAAAAAATGAACGGGAAGTATTTAAACTCAGATAAGCGTTGAAGACAACATAATGGATGCTACCGGTAGTACCAGCTTTTTTTTCACATTCTTACTTTTCATTTTTACCACATTTTTCACACACCTACTTTCATTTTGTATCAGTATTTCTTCGTTTTCATATATTCACACCAGTTTCACAAACTAACATAATTAAAATCGTTCAGTGTGTTTATTTATTTATTTATTTATTTATATGTGTTGCCTTCTACTCCTCTTGAAATAGAGGCCTCAAAAATTGGAGAAAGAGTTTGGAAGAAAGGAAATTTCTCCGAATTTCTCTTAGGCGTATTCTTAAATTCAAATTTAGGTCCTAAATGCCCCAAATTAACGAAAAATGACCGTTTGCAACAATCATACAACAATACGTGACGTCAACGATTGTTGAAAGATTTTTTTTTTCGTGGAAGCCTCGAAGTTTTCAGATCGTGCAGCAATAATGGATTGGGCTGGAAAAGCTGTTGGGAGTTGATTTACGGATATTTAGAATGCAATAAAATTACGTTACGCAGACACACAACAGTATTTAAATGCTAAATACTAAATTGCGTGTGTGCGTACGTGTTTGTACCGCTACTCCTCTGGAACTAAGCCTCTACAAAGATGGAATTAGGACTAAATGAAATATAATTAAATTGCTCTTCGGTCAATTTTCATGACTATAACTTGATATTATGACCCTCAAATACGCGGAAAACCCATAAAAATAACGTCAATTTTTTTTTACCATCGTGATGTTTGTTCATGCAAACCTTCTTGAGTGAAGCGAGACGACGCCAATAGAGCGAGCGAAGAGAGACGACGCCAACAGAGCGAGCGAAGCGAGCGATGTGGCTAGTTCTTTAATAATTTATTTTTCTTTTTACCAGTAACCATTGTAATTTCTCTGTAATTTCACTCAAAGGAGCGAACGCGAAAGGCAAATTCAAAGCGACTTCGCCCGTAAACCAACGATTTTTCTGTTTCATGTTTTAACCACAGACATATGCCTATAAACGTAATTCCGGGCCCAAAAAATAGGGCGGATAATTTGATTGTTTTTACTTCGTTTGTGTTTTTTGCCTTTTTTTTTTTCACACCAACACTCGTATTTTTCATATTTTTCAAACTTTGTTTACTACTGACAAATTTTCAATTTTTTTTTTCAAATTTCTTTACACCGACAACATGCCTGCAACCAGTGGCGTGCACAGAAGGGGATCGGGGGAGGGGGAGGGGGCATTGCCCCTGTCCTTTCGGAAAAAATTTCCCTTTTTTGTTCTTTTTATAAAAAAAAAAAAAACATGCTTTATTTTGGTTTTCTGAACCGATAAACGCTGGTGCTGCAGCCAGAGAAAGGCCATAGAGGCCTAAAAAGGGTAAAAAGAAGACCAGGAAAGAGGCAGAAAGGGGCATAAAAGAGAGACAAGCTTAAAAAAAAAAGGTAAAAAAAAAGACTGACGTGTAACAAAAAAGGTCCCCAGAAAAAAAAATCTCAGCGGGACCTTTTACAAAAGTTGCCCCTGCTCTC